>MU884168.1:0-23211 GCA_036418205.1 Ostertagia ostertagi | reverse complement strand
CTAATTTTTTCAAAGAAATGCGGTCACTTTCGTGGACAAAGCACCTTACTCCTAAACACCTAAAATTCGAGCTAATTCCCAACAAACAAAAACAAAACAAATGAGCGAATAGAGCAGAAGAAGTGCTCACAAAAGGAACACCACTCGATATGAAACAATGACGTTTACGAGGAACAATTTTAATTTGAAAATTGCTATGGCTTATCCGTCAGCCAATTCGAAAAGAAAAACGGCAAAGCTTTTTCGGCAACCTAAGAGTGGAATGTTTAGAAGAGGTCATGGGTAAGTAGAGGTACATCATTGATTGATTTCTCCCCAGGGAAAATAAAGTTAGAGCTAGTTGTCGGTTTGGTCAATTTTTGTCGGCTGGACCTCCCATTTCGCAGACCTAAAATTTGAAAACCCTAGAACACAGGTGGAGGAGGAACATAAATTCTTATAGCATACATGCATCAAGTAGCGTTGCTACAGAGAATTTTCTTTCTGAATATATATTACATGTGTTACGGCTTAAGGATCGCAGAAGAAACTTCTGTGTGAAAAAGCGACACTAATTATGAGACAACCTAATACATTAACGGCGCTCAGTACAATTGGCGAATTTGCTCGACGCATCCACTCCTCGTTGAGAGAGTGCAGAAAACGAGAAGTGGGAGACAAGCACACAGCTTCAGCGAGTCAATGCGTTGCGCATTGCGACGCGGCAAGAACATCATTATTCACGCTGACTCGTTAAACGCTCACCGCTCACGTGCTGCGCCCCAGTTTAACTATTTTTGTCTTGGTACAGTTTTCTTCGATGCGTTCAGGGTGAATGCTTGAGGATTCCTCAACGGCACGTCGAGGATTCTCTGCCCGATCAGACACGATCTCTCGCGCGGACATTCACACTCGCCATGCCGTGCCGTCTGTGCTCTCCGCGCGGATGTTCACTCTCGGCACTACTCTCGCATGGTAGAGAGCTATGGTCGAGGAAATCCTCGACCGTTATTCACCCTGGTTGCGTTGTCACTCTATCAGCGACCATAGCTCCTTTCATGGACAAGTGTACAAAGTAGGAACAGCTTCGCAATTCGCAAGCTTTTTGCTTTTTCATAAGTGTATTAGGTTGTCTCGAAAGTTCGTGCGTATTTTTTGGATCTCATGCCACAAGCTCCTTCAACAAATTCAAAATGTGTTCACGTAGGCTGTGGATAGGGCACACTGTGCAGTAGCTTATACCCGAATCCTGCCCACCATCGTCGCCTTCTTCGAGTTCAAAGTGGAAAGAGAAAAGAGCTATGTTTTTCGCGCTCTGACTTAAGCAGCTCTACTGAGCCACAAACCGATTGAAGCCTGAAGCGGCATCTGCATCGCGATACATCTCCTCGCCCTCACCAACAGTGAGGTATCAGAATAGCTGGATCTTCTCTGCCCAGGAGACTACAGCCGGTAGAAAAATCCACGTTCAGAGAGGCCATCAGTGTCGGATTTGGAGAATCTGTGCTCTCTCGTGGGAGTCACTCCACACGGGGCTACCTGCTTTGTGGCAACCACATCCTGGTGTTCCAGATGCACAATGCGTAGAGGTTCTCGCTCCTTCGTAGAATGGTTGAAGCCTCACCAAAGATTCCCTCATGAGTTGATCACTGATGACAGGAGTGCGGCACGAGTCCCGTCTACAATTTGTGTCCAGCTCCATCCGTACGCCCTGGTTGAACAAAGCTACTACTGCAGTTGAGAAGCTCAGGTTCCATGACAACCACACCTAGAATCTCCAGGGACTAGATCGGACAGAAGAGGGTGAAAAGTGAAGAAATTCACCACAAGGTCGTGCTCCACCTCTTTTGGAGCGTTATCGAGTAAGCCACTAGAGACATGTCAATCATTATAGATATGAATTCACTCAAGTGTAGGGAGATCAACGGCAGAGACTCACGGTGAAACCCCAACAAATGTCGTTAAAACTCGAAAAAGTGTGTACGCTCCACAACACCCGAGGCCACACATTTCGATAATGAAGCGATTCTGAATATCGAAGCCCAGCTGAAAAGGCCTACCACATTCATCGTGCAGCGGTAGTCATTCTCTTTCGAAAGACATCTGCCCTTTCTGCTCAGCCGCCTTCTTGACGACAAAAAATACGATTCCCATTAGCACCTCAAAATCGACCTCACTGCCTTTTTCAGCTCATAACTGCCAGCCCTTTGAGAGTTAAGTTGCCAATCTTTGGTTGGATGTTGGTAACAAGTCACTGATAGTGGTGGTACATATAATGATGATAGGTTGCACACGTGCTTGGAATAGTGCAGGCTCAAAAATAAGTTCAAAATACGCACGAACTTCTGAGACAACCTAATATGAAGGTTACGCTAGTTTTGTGTGTTGGGTGGGGGGTGGGGTCTCAACTTAATGTTAGACGTTAATGAAACGTAACAATCAACTTTCTTGAGCTCTTTTGGGGGGGGTGTGTTTGGTAGATTCGCTTCTTCTTGTCGGTTCTCCTTTATGAATGTTAATCGCTTGCGTGGTGCTATGTCTTTCGACATTCATGAATTGCAGGGAACTTAGGAAGTTTAAGCGCGATACGTCGGTGGAATTCGTTCAGGGAGGCGCCCTTCCCTCGTCATCCGGCGCCAAATAGCGGTTTCTCCCCCGACTGGGCAGAATGTAATCCATTTGTCGAGAATTCCTCAACACACTTGAGCCTACTTCTGGGGCAAGCCGCGAATGGAACACGTGCACGGTGCGTCCAGAGAAATCCTTCAAAATTCGCTGATGTTTATCAGGGATGCCATCCAACACTAGAGCGGGGGGCGCGTTAAGAGCTGACAGATATTCTTCGAATTATAAGCGGAGGGGGTGTGGGGGAGCAAAATCGAGGGTCGAATTCAGAGTGGTCCGTAGTGCTCATCCATATGCTATTTGAAAAAAATTATCCCTGAGAAGATGAGAAAATCAACCAGGCGTACATTCCTAACTTAGTCATGACTTGTTCTTTAAATTCTACTAGTTTTTCAATGTCTCGGCTATAAAAAAATTTCGACCTAGATCTCAGGTAATGGTGCTCGACCGTCGAGTTCTGGTTGAAAAACCAGGTCTGGAAATGGAACGACGCGACTTGTTGGGAAACCTAATAGTGTAATGTTAGAAGAGGTCATGCATAAGTAGAGGGTACATCATTGATTGATTTCTCCCAAGGGAAGATAAAGTTAGAGCTAGTTGTCGGTTTGGTCAATTTTTGTCGGCTGGACCTCCCATTTCGCAGGCCTAAAATTTGAAAACCCTGGAACATAGGTGGAAGAAGAACACAGCATCTTGTAGAGCAGACAATTCTCTTTCGAATGGTATATGAATGTAAAAGCATGGGGATTTAGATGAAAATTTTGGTTGAAAAAAAGCGACACTACTTATGAGACAACCTAATAGAAGGTCCCCAGAAAGCGCGTCAATGCGCCGCGCATTCTACGTGTTTGCGGCAGGAACATCACAATGTACGCCGACTCCGGGTGTCCACGCTGTCTAAACGGCTTGAGCCGAGTCAGCGCCCTTGTCGGCAACTTCTATGCACGGTTACGCATCTGTGGTTGCCAGAAGGGAGGGCGGGGGAGGGGATTTAGAGGAACAAGCCAACTGCCGCTTATGTAACGTTCAAGAAACAGCACCAGCTTCCTCATCGGAATCATGTAGGATAGCAATGATGAAAGGGACAGCAAACAGCGAGAGCATGGAATGTCCGGCCGTGTCCAAAGATGCTGCAGCCTCAACACTTATGGAAGTTAAATCCCATCTCATTAATATAAGATTTGGGTTTAGTTTGTGAGGATGTCTCAGAAGCATTATCCTGTTACGGCAGTAGCGTAGTACTATCCTGTACGACTAATGTGTGCACACCTTTTGAAAAACCGTCTGCGAAAATCTTGGGCGAGAGATGCGTAGTGGATGAGGAGAATCCCTCTCTGATCAGTTATGATAAGCCCTCAATATTCTCCTGAAATGATGAGCTATGACCCTCTCGGATGGCTGGTTTTAGGATTGGCAGACGTGATATGTTAAGTCGCATGATTTTTCGAAGCGTCGAGATTTTTCTAAGACTCCCATAGCAATGTAAAGTGAATCAGAACTCGAGGAAAAATCTAAGTACGCTCTTCCTTTTTTCGAGAAGGTTTATAACAGGTCCTCGTTGTTGATAAAATGTGCTGTGCATGCAACTATCAAACGTAGTGTGATTTTTGGCCATTTTCACCCGACACCCTTTGATTGGGGATTAAAAGATCGCACGTTCAGATAGATTACAGGTCTGTGTTATTAACCCGTCACAAAGCTGTTGACAGCTCATCCCAGGCGACCACATCCGATTGGTGTTGGCGTTCCACAAAATATTAAGGTGTCCCAAGAGTTTGCGCTACTTATTGGATCTCATGCTAAGAGTTTATTCAGATTTTTCGATATGCCTCAGGTAAGCTAGGAAGAGCGCATTACGTGAAAACCAAAACAAGCAACCAAATCTGGCCCGCCCTAGTTGCTTTCTTCGACTTCAAAATAAGGGAAGGAAAGAGCTATGTTTCCTATGCTCTGATTTATGAACTTATACTGGGGCCGCAAACCGATAAAAGCCGAAAGTAGAATTTCCTTCGCGATAGTTCTCCTTGCCATCGTTCACTGTTCGGTGTCAGAATGGTTGAATTTACTTCGCTGAGGAGGTCACAGCCTGGAAGAAAACCCTTGTTCAAGTAAGACATGGGTGTCGGATTTGAACCAACTGCGCTGCCGCAGAAGCCAACTCGCGCGAGCCATCCGGCCTGTAGCCACCACACTAAGATATTCCGGGTGCTTATTTCATGAAGGTTTTCATTTCCACGGAACGGAGTTGAAGCTTAGGCAAGCGATTTTTCATGGCTTTACCGGTGATGACAGGACTACGACACGAACGCACTACAACTTTTGTCGCGGTCTCCCCGTTTGAACTGGCGGTATAACGTCATTATTGATGATAAAAAAGTGTCAGCACTTCGTTGACTATATATTGGAGGGCTAGTTGCCGGACCGACAGAAAGGCCGAGAGCTAGTCAGTTCAGCGAAAGAACATACAGTCCGTCTGGTGGAGTGTTCGCGAAAAATCACCAGGAAGTTCTTTCTCGCTGGAATTCGGAGAAACAACAAAAACTGTTTCAACAGCTCAAAAAAGTGTCCGGTTAACGACAACCGAGAACACATATTCTGAAACTAGCGCAACTAAAGATCCTGAAGCTAACTTGAGAAATTTTACCGCATGGCGCATGTGATGAGAGCGCCACTTCGCCTTGTATGTATACTGTGTTCTCCGAACCAGGGTCAACCGTCACGTTCGCATATTTCCCGGATTTTTGCAACCCCCCCCCTCTCGAGGGAGTCCATTTGCGACCCTCCCCTGTTATAGTTTTTGAGAGTGCTCTCTGACCCACTCGACTTTGATTTATGGTTCAGATGGACTAGCTAAAAGGAATCCTTACATTCTCCATCCTCAAGCTAGAGCCGAATAGGCGTCAAAGCCAACTGATGTTTAAGGGAGAGTGAAGCGTGGTCCGCACGAAACAAAAATGGAAAGAAAGAAATGGAAACAAAACATCAAGTAGTAGCGGCGGAAGACTCACGATAACTGAAGATTTGGGGCGCGTCTGCGTTGCGGCGTCAGCCTTGGAGCGCGGCAGGTATCACCCGGGCGCTGAGAGAACGGGACGCGGCGAAGAAAAATATTTTAGAGGGGAATAACTTTCTTGGGACGTACTTTTTTGACTTGTTGAGGTAGATTGACTGTGCCTGAGGTGCGCTTTCAGAAAACTACAAGGATTGCCTAACTCTCCGGAAAGTACTTCTGTTAAAAGTGGAAAACCCAAAATTCTGAGAAGGCGCACCTCCAACCAGGGTCAGCCGTCCGTTCGAACTGTTCGAACGGAGGGTCGCATTTGGGTTGGGAGAGGGGTCCCCCTCTCTCTCCGTTCGATGGCTATTTTTGGGGAAAAAGAGGAAAAGTGGGTGGAGTTTCGGAGTTTTAGGTAGGTTTTGGGCTGTGTCAACTGGTCTCAGAATCAAATACTATAGAAGAGGGAGAGGTCGCGGTGGGGGAAGGCTGGTTGTATTGGGGGGTCGCAACTGTGTATTGGTGGGGGTCGCAACTGGACCCCCTCGAGGGGGGGGTCGCAAAAATCCCGAAAATGTTCGAACGTGACGGTTGACCCTGCCTCCAACTTTGAAGGCCCATAATATCTTTCGTATGCGACATTTTGGAAATCTGTAAAAAGTTTCAGAAACTTCAAATATTTCTCTAACAAAACAGTATAAAAAGTTTAGTGATTGTCCCCTTTTTCAAAAAATTGTCCCGTTCGAACATTTTTCGTGCAAAAGCGAGTTTTTGGGCTTTCACCATAACTCACTTCATTTTCATTTCTGTGATGCACTTTTTCATGGGTGAAAGTACAGGATTTGCTCTTTCTAACAAGCACCAAACCGTTTTTCAAAGTTCATTTTTCGAGAAAATCACACGTTCGAACATTTTGGGGGGTTTTGCCGAACACTTTTTTTGAAATCGCGAGTTTTTGGGCTTTAAGCGGCATAACTCACTTCATTTTCATTTCTGTGATGCACTTTTTCATGGGGTGAAAGTACAGGATTTGCTCTTTCTAACAAGCACCAAACCGTTTTTCAAAGTTCATTTTTCGAGAAAATCACACGTTCGAACATTTTCCCATAGGTTTTTGAGCAGCACATGCGAGTTTTTGAGCTTTCAGCAATAATAACTTCCTTCAAAGAACTTGTTGGGGAGGGGCGAAGACATTTTTGAAGACTACGAGATTTCTGCTTTCTTATGTGTTTTACGTTGTCTGGAAGAATCGTCCCAGAAAATTAGGGTCCCGAAGAACTTTAATTTCAGCCCCGAGAAGTCAAACCTTTCATAGGGATGCATTCAACTGTTCTTCCGTAAGAAAACACCGTAATTTGCTACTTTCTTTGCAATTGATGTGCAGATGAAACTCTTCAAATAGCTTTATGTGACGACGTTTCGGGCCGTAAGCCCTTCCTCAGGTCTACAAATACAAAAGGCTAATTGTACATCAACAATCGTTCTAGATGAAACCAATACAATACTTGAAAACCGTAATTTGCCTAAAACTGTCTCTCTGTGCATAATAAATCGAATCTAATGCGGTCTGCACAAGCAAGTCTTGCCCTCGGATACGCCACGCACGCGCCTGTGGCTGGCATTTGGAAGTCTATTTCATCTTGCTATGACCCGGACTTGCTCAGTTTTTGGCACTGCTACTGATGCGAGGATGCGAGCTTTGCTTGAGACAGAAAATGTTTCACGATAAAATCAAAGAATTGATTCGAAAATGTTACGTAAAACAACATATACGTCCTATGGCTTTCAATGTACGTTACAAAAATGATCATTAATATTTATTCAGACAGCTTTTGAATATCCCGGCGATGTTTGAAATTCATACAGTGCACAGATGCGCATCCGTTCCATTCGGCATGTCATGACGTCACCTTGTGTTCCAATTTTTGTCGGCGGCTGCAAGACTAATTACACAGCTGCCACGGTGGAGCGTTCCGCCTGGCGTCGTTGTATATTTGATTTTACTAAAGAAGAAACAGTTTTGTATCGAACCGAAGCAGACGGGGTGGATACAGAAACGTTCATACAAAAGAGGACCTGAATAAAGTCAACTTGTCTCATTGTGCTGAGTGTGTCCAAAGAACAAATTATTCAGTACCATTTGCAGGAGTTCTGTTACGACTATCAGGCGTAATGCTCTGGAAATGAAAAATTTGAACTTTTGTTACTTGATTTTACAAAATGTTTCTTCATTCATTTTGTTTTTCGTTTCCAGTTGTCCAGGAACCCCTACCATCACAATTATTTTACGTTAATATGTTTGAAAATCATAGACCATGACCCATTTCCTAACGATCAAACAATTTCAGCGGTCTTTCAAAATTCATGCACCAAAGCCAACTTTTCAAAGCAGTTCCTACCTGCACTATCTCCTTATAAAAGCTGCGACGTGCCGACAGAGTCTTAGAAAGTCAAGTTTGCAGCAGCAAGGTTATCGCGCTCAGCGCGCATTCATGAAAGCGAATGGGTAGAAGTGTATCTAGCCTGTGCTCTCGCCGAAGGGTGAGGGAACGGCAGGGGGGGGTCGAGCTGCCTACGGGCGCAAAAAAATCAACAAACATTTGAGAACAATGGCTACGATGTTGCTATAAAGGCGTTCTGCACGGCTCGATGCCGGATACTGCCATCATCGACCACTGCCATGAATTTCGCCGTCATTGTTCTAATATTCACAGCTGTTACTGCAGGTGGTTGAGCGAGCTCATTTTCAAGCGTTTACACATTAGGTTGCGGAAGCAGTGATGGTTGTTATTATTCCCCACAATTTCTATTGTAAAGGCTTGGTTCTATTACTTTTGTTGAATAAATTTCACATTAGTTCACATTAGAAAAAAAACATATGAAAAAATTCAGCCTTGATGGTTCCGTCTTCCGGGTTCCCAGTTTTGAATTGGGAAATAACACAACAGTAGAATGTGCCCAAAATGCACCCAAAATCCATCGCTGGATTATTCAATAAGTAGGAGTGAATGGTAAAAAGGGGACGCAGAAGGGAGAGGTTGAAGAGTATGAAAGGATATGGATACTTTGCGAACAGAAAAATGGGAAGAGAATGTTCCCTCTTTTGTTCGGTTTTTATGTGTGCCCAGTTACTCTGTTCCACGAATCTCATGCTATAATTTGGGTTTTACTGCACCTCACTAGAGCGAATGCTTCGCTTAGGCCCACAAGATATTACCAAGAGAAATCAGAAAAGGCGTTACTGAAAAGTTCTTGAATCTGGTGGATATGCCACTGCAACATTGGGTTTTCAATTTCAGTTTCCGAGTAGGGCCAAGAATTCCCACAAATTTTTAAACATTTAGCGTTTCGCCTTCTCACTGTTGCTGTTTTTTTATACTAAAACTTAAAGATATTCTCATTTAATCTCAATATTTCAGTACCCGACTGCTACTTGCCGTTCTTATCGGCGACGGACTCCTGTAAATCGGAAAATGATTGTAGTTCAGGAGCTTGTGTCTACAGTATCAACCGCTTGCAACGAGTATGCTGTGAGCCCAAGGCAGGGGCTGTACAACCGCGTAAGTTTCACCCACATACTTCAGGTAGCCATCTTCTCATTACGCCCTGGATGAAGTGTGATCGTTTGAAAAATCAAATCCGTTTCATCTCGTATTGGCGACTATGTTAGATTCCCGAGCCCATAGACACCAATAAAAAAAGAGGGAGGGGTGTATGCCAGAATATGGCTAGATACCTGTTGCGAAATCATGCGGAAATGTAGGTCAAGTATGATCTGAGTAACTTATTACACATAATCTTCTTCATGGAGACAATAATTCAGAATTTCCAGCAGTTGCGTTCACCAATTGAATGCGAAATTGATCGCTCTGGTTCCAATTTCCAGCGCTTTAATGTCCATATTCAGCATCTTTGAAACACGGTTTCGTAAGAAGATATTCTAGTTTGTCCGTCGGGCAAGCCGTCAGCTGTACCACTGCTGTGCGATCCCAACAGTGAAGCCGATGGCTGTCCAGATGGCTATGAATGCCGGGAGAGTACCACAGAGTTTGAGAAGGTCTGCACTTTGCACTTTCTATTTAGCTCTTTTTAGTTGCTAATGAATTCACTTTGATGAAATCAGGAAGACGCGTGCAGAAGAAGCACCTGCTAGGCAGCGTCGACGGCCCCCACCGTTCAATAGTATTATACATGTATCAATATTTTCAGAACGGTGGAGAGCCCAATTACCTTTGCTGCCGCTAATCTTGATGGATTCTCATGCGAATCGTTAGGAGGAGAGATGAGCTCCACTCACTGTCCTCATCTGTATATCTGAATCTGTATTTTTTAAACATGTGCGCTGTTTTTGCAGTGATGTTCCTTGCATAAATGTGTTTATGATTAGAAGGCTCTAAAAATATTTATTACTTCAACAGCAAAAAAAATCCTAGAGCATACACCCGTGTGAAACAAATTCTCATTAACAATCAAACGAATACCTTTGCACAAATTACCTGTACAAATCTATGAGACATTTTCTTCGCCGAGGAATTTTTAACAAGTAACAAATTAACATGTATTTCACTAAGTGCAAGGTTAAATCAAATACAAAAAGAAGCACGCCTCATTTTATAAATCAACAATCACATACAGACCCCAACAGCAATGGAACTTTGAGCCCTACGGTAAGCAAGTCACTCACACCACGTGCGACACGTATATCGCGCGCAGGAATCTACCCATTGAACTTGCAAAGCCGCTAAGTGATGTTGTGTGTCACTGTCAACGGTCAATGTAACGACTCCTTGACGGTGACTTCACCTCGTAAAACAGACATACGCGGAACAATACTTCAGAAATGTAGGCGAAAACAGTACTGTCATATAATGCGGACGAGGTTTCAAGGGTTTGATACCTCTAACAAAACGCACGATGCGGGTTCATCCTTAACGAATGATGGTCGTTGAGCTTGAAGACAGGACAGTTTCTGTTGTTACTGAGGGGTATTAGTCAAAAATTGCTAAGAATCTCAAGCTCTTTTGGCGCAAGCTGCATCGTCGGCGTTATGTTATGTTCATTTCAGTATGCCCCACTCCATAACCTCATTTTATTTAATTTCGTCGTACCAAGGGAATTCAAGAATGAGGCTTCTGCAGAGCTGAGTGCAAACCCCGCCCTATCAGCGCGAAATGTTTGAGCCGTTCGCAGCAGGTTTTGAGCTATCCTTCATTACTGATAATTCAATTGTCACAACTTCATTCACTTATCAATTACAATGAATACAGCTGCTCTATTGCGTACATGTACTCACGAGGCGCACGGTCCCGATACGTTTACAAAAACGCGAGCTGAGTAACTTCTCCTTTTCTACTAACAAACTTCCTCATTTGCCAATCGCTGTCGATTAATATGGGCAGTCTACAGCAATAACTGCTCTCTCATGAAGGTGTCTGCACCTATATCTGTGTATCTCGATACAGATACGCTCGTGTGCGGCTCGTATATGCACTGTAGTGATTTCTAGTACTTCAAAATAGTAATCCTGGTCAGGAACACATCAAAATTTGCCGAGATAAATATGGTTTACATTGAAATATCGCATATATGAACCATAGAATATCAAAGATGACAACCCAAATCAGTGTCGCGATGGCCATTAGTAAAAACGATAATATTGTAGCAGCGGAGGCTGACCGTTGAAAAAAGTAGGAGAAGAAAGTTTCTTCCAGTAGCCATAGCGAATGGTCCAAAGAGTGACGAATCGCGACGCAACGGAGTAGCACATGATTCACCTTAGTAAATTTGAGCTCCAATTGAAAGGACGATGATTCAATTGCTCTTTGCCGTTATCGCGATATTCTTCCAAAATTCGGCCCTTCGTTCCTCGTAAATCGGACGCATTTCACACTTTTCATCAATGACCAGATGGCTGAAGATGGCGAGTGCAATAAGCGCAAAGAAAGCTGGCGAATAGCCGCATCTGTGCAGGCTTTCACAGAAAGACAAAACTTGATCTCAGCGAACTGAAAAATGTCTATGTGAATTGTTTTACCTGCCACACTCTTGTAAGGTTACCGGTTCCCATTTGAAGTCGAACACTGTTGAGTCTTCATAGGGCCCGTTTGGGTTTCTGCAGTGACTATTCAATATTATTGTAAATCACTAATGCTTCGGGAACGCAAGCTTTCAGGTGTTTTTGTAAAGGCTATCTGCGGGATGGCACTATACACCAAATATCAGGCTTAAAGGAATCTTCCACGGACCATGGACCAGTGGGCGGGACCGGAAGTTTTTGTGACGAAATGCATGGTAGGTACGGATCCACGTGTCGAACGCACGAACGTGAACAGGATTCACTTCAAACCTTCCCATGAACGTGGATCCGTACCTACCATGCATTTCGTCGCAAAACCACTTCCGGTCCCGCCCACTGGTCCATGGTCCGTGGAAGATTCCTTTAAGTAACAACTACTCGTACAGCTGATCACTCCTTATCACGAAGAGGCACTAAAAAAAGAGCTCACCCATATTTGGCGAAATTAGTCCACATTCGCGTCATAAGGTCGATCATTCGGTTATCAGCATCAGTAAATTGAAATCCAAACAAAAGCGATACTCCAAACAAGTAGGTTAGTTCCGTACAATGGGTTGCACCTGAAATTAGCTCATGGAACAAAGTAGTACACAACTGGCGAATTCTCACAGTCGCATTCCATCCCAAGCTGTTCAATGCTGCAATCCTTCTCGAAACTCTCGTTGCACTATCTGAATCACAATAGTGCCGTTAGTCAACCAGCCTACAAAATTTCACAACCTTCTGAGAATTATCTTTATTGGTTTGCCATATAGACCGCATACTGTTCGAATCTGACCTTCATCTATTTGCAAGTGAATGAGTACCTCATCTTGAATAATGCAGCCTACGATGCAAAAAATGCGACTGGACGTCGATTCCGAGGTGTTCGTGATCGTAGTAGTTTTTCTTCCTTCAGGGAATGAGCAAGCAAGGGGAACACTGGTGCCTGATTGATATATCATCAGTGGATTATGAAGAGCGGGGGAGAACCATGAAAGTTCTGTAATGCTATATAGGCACTCGCTCATGTCATGTGGACTGCAAACTGCTGCGCAATGGAACAGTTTCATCAACAGTAACAAGCTTAAACTTGCGATACCCCTCAAAGCACTGCAAACAAAGGTACAGTTTGGTTGAAGGCTGTAATTAATGCACAACCGAGAAAAGACGAGAGCGAAACGCAGTTGTGCGAAGTTCATCACTAACTGATGATCTGCATGCCCCTCATTGATGCGTTTGTGTATTGCTTGAATAGACTGCGCATTTCTTACCACAGTGACCCCTTGTCAAGCCTATCGAAACTGCGACTTTTAAAGAGCAAACTTTGGCAGATATTCACACGTGTCCTCGGAGCAACCTCATCTAACTCGTGAGGAGGACTTCATCTCTCCCTCACCTGTATTCCCAAGCCAAAGGCACACGCATGCACGCTTAGTAGGCCTGAAGGCCACTGCGATGGACGTGCACTAGCGCGCTGCACAGTTGACTTCAAGAAGCCCTTGGATGCGAACAGTATCTACAGTAAGTGGGTGTCCGGAACCAGGTTGGCCTTCAAGGTTGAGGTCTTCCTGGCAAAACCTACCGAACCACTTTCTCTTTTGATGACTGTTTTTTCAGTTTCGCATATATTTTGATGAGCTTCCCTCGCTGAGTGCTCCAGATAGAGGTGCTATGTACAGTAGACAGTGACGGCATGAGTCGAGATGGACGGCCTTACTTGTTAAATAGAAATGAGTTCTGACGGTCCAGTTTATAATATGGAAGGATAAGGAACAGCACACAGCTCATTGCTAGGAACTACGCAAACGTTTTTTTGGCGTGAATGGCACGAGTATGAAGAAATCAGCACCCAATACTTGTGACTGAGCCCAGTAGAATGGAGAGAGAAACAAAGGGAGTTCTCAGCTATCGTAACTTAATCGATGTGTGAATGAGGCATTCTTGTGTTCTTTTCTTGTTTTCGTCAAATTAGCTATCCCTGGATGGTTTTAAAATGAGCAATCTTGCTTTGACGCGCTTTCTGGCTTCATATTGAAGACCAAACAGACAGACCTTCTTCAAGCTATGAGCAGAGGCAGTCATGTTCACAAGGAAACAGTACATAGTGTACGGTGTAATTGTCCAAAAAAAGTGCTGCAATCTGGGCGTTACCCTAGAACCTAACTACATGTAACTCCCTGTTTTGGAACTTACCAGGCACTGCAAGGTTAGCTGTGCATCCATTCAGCTATTGGCGCATCCATATCCATCATTAGAACAGAAAGGATCAATCCGGCAATCACGTCTTCGGACGATAATACCACGATCAGGAGGGGGGGGGGCAACCAGTCAGCGATCTCTTCGGAAATTGTGAAGGGTTGTAATTGTGGAAAGGAAGAGGTCAGTGAACTGGAAGAGGTGTTCGGCGATTTTTTCTGAAATTTAAAAAAAAAAAACCTCACTCATGAAGATGCTTTGAACAAGGCCATAAATTCAACATTTGATGTTTGTTGTTAGCTCATAGACACAACTCCCCTTCGCCGTGGAGTCAGAAATGAGCAAATCTGAAGAAAAAATGAACTTTGCGTGTCAACTGGTTTCGGAAAATGCCATAGACTGGGAGTTAGTGGTGGTGAACATCGGCCGTTAATGGCGAATAGCGGGAGGAAATTGATATAAAAGGCGGAATTCAACGCAGTTTCCTATTTTTGTCATCAATGTGAGCTTTGATTTTCTGGGATTGGTATTCTGCTAAAGCTAGAATCGCAAAGATGCGAAAAACGCCTGACAAAATGACGCCTCCTTTTGATTGTTAGCTAGTATTCATGATCAACTAAGGCGGAAGAATTGATTCAGACGAGTCAACTCAAGAACAGAAAAATCGCTTGAGAAAAATTCTGGGCACCGAGGGGCTCAACATGTGCTTTTGCGTTTGCCTACGTTTGCCTAGGTGTGACACTGTGCCTACTTTACCATCAAAGCCACCTCAGCTTCAAAAGGCTAGAAATGAGTTTCTACTGTCGGCAACTTCATAATAAAGAGGCGATATGAACATCCCTAATGATATCTCCTCTTTGCTGATATAAGGATTTTTGTGGCTATAACATAATTCAAATTGGCGACGCATTTTTGCAGTTGACAATTAAGAATGAGGGTCCTGGCAACTATTAGTGGTGCCAGACAAATTCCTGCGACACTTTAAACAAGTCGCTTGAGGAAAGCCAAACTTTTCCAGTATTATTGGTAATTTGAGTGACTGCAGTGTATCGGGTTTCGGCAAAGCGTAATGAGGCGGCTACGTGCTGTTTAAACTTGTCTCTGAATCAACACATCTTTTGACCTATTTTATTTTTCGAGCTCCTGTAAAGCCACCCCGTTTGTGTCCTTGCAGCTAGCATCTGTGCTGTAGTCAGGAGGGATGTCATTCACTAGGCCATGGTGTCCCGTTGGCCCTGTTCCCTCGCAACTGGAGATATTTTGTTCACTGAGGCACGGAGCTGGACGGCAGTAGACGATGACTAACAAGCAGGGTCAAGCGAGGCGTCGAGGAAAATTCGGAAATACGACCCCCCCTCCCTCTGCCGAAGGCCGAAGTCCATGAAACAACCCTCTTTAAAAGCCGAACTATGAAAAAGTTGTTTAATTCTCCACCAAAACTGCTCATAAAAAAGCCCTGCTACCCCATCGTCCACAAAAAAAACTCGTTTAAAAAGTATAAAAGTGAAAAAGTCAAAGAATGATCATTAATGACGAGTCCTGTCAAACGAGCAAACGAGAAACGGAGCAAAAAACGTCAAACTAGTCACTAGAAATGGCGTACTATGACAACACCTCTTCTTTGTTTATTTCCTCCACAAGACTTACCAAATTCTAGTACTACACAGATTATGGTTCTCAATTTACACGTCCCCCTTTCGCTCAAAGGAAGCCTTGTAAAAGCCTTCGCCAGCTGTGTGTTGACTGGACTTTGGCGTTGACCGTGGAGCAGCTTATTTACTATTGAAATTTGAACAAATATTCAAATGATTATAACTTTCTTCAAAGTTAACGAATTTTCAATCTGAAAGCTGATTTGGGAGTTTTGTGAAGAGCTTTTTCTAATCAGTACTGAAATTACAGGAAGTTATAAGAAATAACAAATTTAGATCAAATAACGAGGAAAATTCGAGACGAGCACGAGTTTTTACACTTTCCGGAGCAATAACTTGCTTCATTTCCGTCAAATTCAAAAAGTTGATACGTCATACAAAACTAGAAGATTTTCTCTATCAAACGGTCGCTAAAGCAGCTTCATACGTCCAGTACTCAAAAAATGGCCACGTTGAGGATTTTTGCAAAATTAACGAGGAAAATTCGTGATGAGTGCGAGTTTTTACGCTTTCCAAAGCCATAACTCCGTTCAAACTCATGCAATCTGGAAAGTTAATACGTCATCATAAACTAGAAGATTTGCTCTTTCTAGAGGCAACTAAAACTGCTAAATACGTTCACTATATTAAAAAATGGCCACGTTGAGGATTTTGCCCGAGTACCGCCGAAGGTACGAATTTGACGCTGAAGGCTGCGTTTCTTGTTGAATAGTGTACTCCTCTCTGTAATTTAACATGAACTCTTTCAGAACCCTCTTGATTCTTCCTGAATTAAGATTCGTTATCAAGATAGCCGTAGCTGAAGCGCGCGCAACCAACTGGGCCCACTCTGGGATGCGCCGTGTGCTTCACATCTCGTTGGATTTGAGGACCTACTTGAAAGATAAAATATCCCTAGAAAACGTGCGAATTTCGGATCCTTTGACTTGTGTGGGTGATGAAACATACACTAAGAATGAGCGGACACCTCTAAATCACGAAGATTTTGTGTGGACGGAATCAATTGTTATTGGAAATACTCTGGCCTGGTATCGATTCGATCCTTAATGTTTGTCCTCCGACGATGATCCTACTGTATCAATCGGGCCCGATCTCTCCCCAGCGGGCCAATACGACCCCCCCCCCTCTGTGACATGTCGAGGATTCCTCAACGCACGCTTGACCCTGCGTGAACAACTCGGTTAAACTTAACTTCCAGAGGCGCAGCCTGGTTGGTACCAGTAGTAGGTTAACAGCAACGCTTATGTGCATTCATTCGACAATTGTCGAGGATCTGCACGATCTCGGTTACAGATCAGTATGTTCGCCATTGACACCACATGGGTTGCGCCAGTCTGGGGAGGCGAACCGTGTGACCATGATTCAGATTTCTCTTCTTCTTTCGCATCAAAGGAATCTCTTGACAAAAATGGCTAATGAAGATAGCTCTGGCCTTGACTAAACTACACATCTACTGGATTCGACAAGGAGGAAAGCTACCCGCAGGAACGAAAGCAGGCCTTCGTCAAGAAGGACTTTTTAGTGTTTCTGATGAGGTTGCAAACTGATTCGCTACAGAAAGCTGCTGGATACCTGCACCAGGGTATCGACCATTGTCGGCTTAACAACCTTCGAAATTTGGCCGAAGCCATGCGTCAAATCACGCAGAAATTCTCGATACGGTGTTACCCCACCCTAACCCGTATCTGTATGTGGCGAAGGATTACACATGAGGAGATCGTGGATTTTGATCGGGAAATTCTGCAGTGCTTGGCTTACTCGCCTGACTTAGTCGTTTCTAAATATTGCGTAATTAGTACACTGAAGCGCTACCTCGAAGAGAAAAAATCCAATGATTGAGGTCACCTCGAAAATTGGATGAAGCGCTTCTTTTCGAAGCAAACGCCGGATTTCTAAAGTAAGAGGGTTGAGAAGTTGCCCAGAAAAAGTACACGTCTCCTACGTGCTACCGGTGATAACCGTGCTGATTGAATATCCCATTCAACAAAAAAGGTACAGTCAAAAATCTTGGACAAAGTGTCGCAGGATTTTCTGGACAACCCAATAGAAAGGTTATCCTAAGACCCTGAAGTAATTGTTGAAATAGAAAACTCGTGGGCTTCATTTGAGTTTCCTTGCTTCCAAGCTGTCGGTCACCATTGACCGACATCGTCCCATGGGACAGACTGCCTGTCGGCCACCATTGACCGACATCGTCGTCAACGTGTTAACATATTAGTGACCGTCAGCGCGACCCTCTGCGTCTCTGCTACCCCACTGTCTTTGACCTTTCTCTGCCGGGTTCGCCGCCATGGTTAGGTAGGTCACCTATTGGTTGGCCACTAAGGAGTCTCGCCCTCAATCTGAGATCTACATGATCTTCGCTTGATTTCTGTTCCAAGCTGCGAGGTCAACGTGACATCTTGACCACCTATAGACTGACCGTTTAGGCCGCATTGCTTCCGTTTCGGTGATGAGGTGATGGTGACGAGTAGCGTCGTGGCGAGACCCCAACAAAGAGTGACAAGGTTCTTGAAAAAGTGAAAACGCGACTGCTAACTTTATCTTTGTGCTCAAAGATCTAATCAGCTGATATTATACATAGAACTAACACACTTCGCTCTCATATGAGAAGAACTCTCATGCGTTTCCATAAACTTTAATTATTTAATTATACACCGAAGCTTCAGTAACCAATAAGGATGTATTCAAGAGTTCTTGTGTACAAAAGCTTCACAGAGAGCCCCTTTAACCAAAACGGGGTCAAGATTACTTCGTAGACCGTAAAATTCTTAATAAGGAATCTGAATACTCCACGATAATACTGCTCTGGCGTTGAGTAATAAAATTGTTCAATCTTGATGATTCATTTGAGAGTAATAGACTAATCCAGAACTAGGCACTAACCTCTGAATGGCATCCGGAGTGACAGTATGCCAAAGCTGCGCGGATTGAAAAATTCAAATGAGTAGAGGTAGACACGATTGGACAATGCTGCCATCTTTGTGACGTAGCTGTACGTGCCATTGTTGACAAAAATATCGCTGTACAACTGAAAGGTTCTCTATCAGCTATGAGAAGTGAATCTATGATCATCATGATTTAATCTATAATCTAATCAAGTTCCTTCACTCAGTTAGAATCAACGAAGGCTTAACGAGATTAAAAAAGCGTCATTGCACTTCTTTGAACAGTAACGTCCAATCGCATACCTACATTTGAATTGATTTCGAACTGTAAATCACTTTGAAGAGCCGTTGGAACGGCCACGACTCCAACATAACAATTACAACAGCCCTACACGTATATACAGGGTGGCCAGAAATTACGGTAACAAGAGCGTACCGTGTACAATTCTAAGATTAAACGAAAGGGGTTTTGAGTATAGCTTTTGCGCATTTGATTCTATTGATACGATGTTCACTCTTTAATTTTACCACTCGGATTCTACCTAGTTTGGATTGTTTAAGCCTTTAGCTCTTCATGAAATAACGACCCGCTTGCTTCTTCAACATGTCTGGTGGTGTTACGTTGCAAAGCGAATCAGGATCTTCAGTAAAGCTGCAACAACCACTATTGCGAAGAACAATTGGCTAGGTGCTAGAAGCGATTGGATTGCACGTGGGAGAGGAGCTTTTGTTGTTACTGAGAACAATGTTGAAAAAGTAGGCGCTGAGCAGCGATGGAATCTAGCACATTCAGCAGGTCATTTTTTCCCGTGTTAGGGACCAGGTGCACTTCTTTGCATGTGATCGTCAGAAGACATCCCATGGGTGAGGCACATTAGCTTGGAACAGCTCAGCTCTCCAATGAGGCGAGCAAACTGAAGAGGAGCTGGAGCTGGACGGAGGCGTTGTCTCAGTTCATATTGACAACCTTTTTCGCTGATGAGGAAGTACTCACAGTCGAATTAGTCATGAATGGATAGAGCGACCAAAACTGTATTCCAAACAAGCCAAAGTTCAATATCTCAGACATAACTGGGTCCGGAAACAGTGAAGGTTTTTAACGGTGATGAAACCGAAAATCACGTCGCTTTTGACTTTTGTTCCACAAAACATAAAATAGAAGAGAAAAGACCATCTCGATTTCTTTCTCACTCAAATAATTCCTCCAACCAAGGGAAGAAATAGCAACCTCATCGAACGTTTCTGTTGAACCGGCACACGAGAAAATTTGTGCAAAGTTCTTGCCAGCTGAATTGCCCAGAGATAATTGCGTTTGGAAAGTTGCGACCTAGAGTTCCCAATTCAAATCTACTGGTTCACGCTTCACGAAGAGTGGGGAAGACCAGCACCTGCCGCTGACATCATGGTGACGTTAAGGGATTGAAGGAACCGCTTCATAATGCCTGGACGCGGTCGGGGCCGCTCATCAACACGCCGCAGTCAGTGCATTCCCTGGAAGACTTCGCGCTTTTTTCAAACCGGATAGGGGCTACTGGGAAGGACCATATGGTTTTACATTCATTACCCTTCAGTGAACACGTTCTTGTTTCCCACCTATCTTTTTCTAGTTGTACAGATTTCCTATGACCCCTTCATCTTGTTACCGTAATTTCTGGCCACCCTGTATATGAACAATATAGAATCACTAGGTTTACTTTGAAGTGCGCACAATCTTCGTAGCGCTTCTCCGACGAGCAAGCTTACGAAGCAAGTGGTATTTCGACTTCTCCGATAAAATGGGACACGATGAAGTGGTAGACCATGGCAGGTTTTTTTATAGCTCACCGACTCCTTATCCGCCACATGGGTTACGGCTTGTCGTGCTGCAGACCAACTTTTACTTATAGGGAGCTGCACAGCAAGCTCTAAAACAGGCATAGGTGTCCTAGCCAGCGTTGGTGTTATCACTTCGAAACTTGTATTAATGCTCCACTAAACGGGGGCAGATAATTTGTTGGTTGAAGTTTCCTTCCGCTACCCTCTCTTGTGGAGGACGGCCATGTTTAATAGGAAACACATAATGTCCCAAAACTACTCGCGCTAAAATTAAAAAAAACTCATTAGACGGCTTCTATCGTTTCCCTCGTTCGCGCAATACCATTAGTGTGTGCAAGTAGTTGTCTTGTAAATCTATCAGTATCTCTAAGAAGACAACAGGTGATATAATGTGACCATTCGAAAGTTCGTTGCGCAGGAAAGAGTCGCATCGAAGGATACTTACTAGATTTGTTGCGGCTCCTGTCAAGACTGTATAGATGATTGTCAGACGATAGGAACACTCATTGACGAGCCTGGACGAGGAAGAATGGTCAGCGTTCTACGGGTGAATGATTACAGTGCTTGGTAAGCAGTCCACTGTGCTCCATCAGAAGTATGGCGAGACCTGGATGTATCGAAGTCGTCGATGGTGCACGTTGCAGGGAAAGCTGCTCTGCCGACCCTGTCATATGGAGATGTGCAATTTTATGTCGAACAGCAACAAGCACCAGAGAGGCCAAAGTTTGAGAGTCAATAGCGCGCTTCACTAGCGATACGATACCCTCGATTGTTTTTTTAACGAGAAAATATTCGCTGTAGAGCCGGTGATAAATGGCCACAACCATCATATTCTAGCTAGAGATACCGTGAGTGTCATCTTACGAAAAAAGATTGTCGAAGTAACGGCTAACTCCTGCATCGGTAAGATTGGTGAAGTGGGATGAGTGATGTCAATATTGGAGACTGTTGGTGATTTTCGCCGACCCCATGCTGTGAAGATCAACAAGCGACGGAATATGGACGATAAGTATTGAAGCCTAGGTAGTATAAACCGGGGTGCTTCCAGTAAGATACTGCTATAGCCCACAGGGTCAAGCTCGTTAAAGACAGCTGCGAGCCGCCCGACTTCGCCGCCGTGACGAATGACCATCTTGCTCGCTTATTCTTACTCCCTTGAACTCTCAGTCCGGTCCGTGACTAAGAGCAAGACATGTCGAGCACGTAGTGCGAATCGCAATCATTTCAGGCAGCATGAAAGAATGCCTGAAAGTAGGGTAAAAGGAATACCTGTTATCAACCGTGCGAAGGGTAGCGAAAGAAACTGGACGCGTATTTGTGCCAGTGAAGTGTAAACTTTGAACTTGCTAGTGCCATTTTTTGTGATGGTATTACGATAGTAACACATGTTGAGAATTCAATCTACGTTTTTCTAGAATTTTGAGCGACATTTGAAAGGCGCAAATAATTTTGGAGTACCCTGTACATATTACAGTAGCGCTCAAAAGATTTGGGCAAATGCTTTTCCGAAAGTAATATTTTTCTGCTGATTCAAATCAGTTCAAATTATATGTTTGGGGGCAAGCCTTCTTCACTTAACTCTTGTGGTTGGGAGAAAGATTTGAGAATGAAAAACCTTTCACTAGGAATTTTCTAGTATGACCGAATTCCAAGTAAATTTCAAATTATTGTGAAAGCTTAGAATTCACAAAGACAGTCGAACGCACGATAAAAAAAAATCACGCATACTTAGTACTCTGTCAACAGCCTTCTGCAGATGCTGAATCGAGTGTGCGGATGCCCCTTGTACCTTACTTCTGTCGATTTGGAGGCACCGCCTAGGATGCGCAGGATGGGTGAACCATCTTATTTTAAAATTAGACCCATCGTGAGTAATGCCGGTGGCCCCAGAGATGGAATCTCATGGTTCCTGAATCTAAGCTGGTACAGCTGCTACGCTATGTTCCCGCACCTTTTCCTAATTCCATCACTCTGCTTACGAAACTTCAAAACACGAGATTAGAAAAAGAAAACATCATGCAAACAGCACCCCAGGTCATTGCTTCTCAAAGATTTTCTGTTGTGCAATATTTTAAGGTGGTCGGGCGAGTACTGCAGAGGTGAGAGGACTAGCAATGGGGCAATGATTGCTCCTGCACTCGCAGTTGCATTCATATCGAAAATTGAGGACCCACTTTGACATCGCGCACCCATTTAGTATTGCCACTATACGGACGATTTCTTTGTTGTACATGTGTTCCACTCAAATGGAGATGGACACATGTTTCGATCTGCTCAATGAGAATATATAAAGGCTCACACGGGAAAAGTCGGCAAACAACTGGCTCGCTTTTCTCGATGTCCACGTTCAATCACAGCGGGTACCCTTCAACAAATCCTGAAATCTTCATTGTTCTATAATATGTATGGCCTCATTAGCCTACGATCCCGTTAAGTGACTTCTTTTATCTTGACAATAGTGTTTGCACCGGTAGGTTTTCAAGTGTCCATGTTACTAGAACGCCCTTTAGGTTGTCGACCCAGATGGTCCACCTGTCCTTCTTCGGAGCCAGGGAGGCGATAACGCCGAAAAGTCAATAAACTGTAACTGGCAATCGCTGTTGCAATGAATTATTCTGACACTATTCTTAGCAATAGCTGACAAACTGCCCTCAATAGCTCAATCAAAGCAAAGGTAAGCAGACTCAACCAAGGCTGGAAATGACAAGGTTACGATGGCTTTTACGATGTGTGCGGCAGGAGCAGCTCTCCAAGCTCAAACGGAAATACCGCAAAAGAGTGTTCTCAGCAAGGTGTCAAAATACACCAATCTTCAACCTATGCACCCAGCAAGGGCTGCCATAAAAGGGCCGACTCTTCAACGTGATCTGCCTAAACACACACTGCAGTGCTAACCCCGAAAAAGTCGAAATAGCCGGCTAATGAATTGCATTGCTTACATCTCACTCATCGAACCTCTTGCCTTTTCGCTGCCACTTTTCTGACTGTCTGGGTAGATTTCTT
>MU884166.1:0-10497 GCA_036418205.1 Ostertagia ostertagi | reverse complement strand
TGGACCATTACGAGATTATCTGAAATGCTACTCGGAAGTTGTCCGGCATATTTAGAGGTAGTGTTCCTGAGGGGCAATCTATTAGTGAACCGACAAAAGAAATTTTGTAGCAACTACAGGCTGGAATGATCACGGTGGGCCTACTTACCTCAAGAGTGATGGAAGATCACGACACTTGTTTCACAAGAATGCTGGGTTGTGTACAAAGCTTCTGCCCCAAGCCCTTCATGGTGTACGTACCATAGCTTGTCAGCACTCACACGTATAACGTGTTGAGCCGGTTAGCCGATATCGGCAATGACCGCGAGGCTGAAAGCTTTAGCAATGAATTTTGACTTGTTTTTGTTTGTTAACTGCTGTTTTGGCCGCAGTTCGTTTTGCGAATGTTTCACGAGAATGCCACCTTGTGATAAGCTCAGAGATTTCTTGAGTGAAGGCATGGCCGTCCATGAGATATATCAGAAGTTTTCTCATCATATGGGGTTCCTCTGCGGCCAGTCGCCCAGGTTTCTGCTATTATCAACTCTGCTGTTCCTCTTCCTATCAGAGGGAGCCTGCCCTTGGCGGCAATGACAACTTTTTTCTCTTTATGAAAGGACTTCAAGGGAGATTTGTCGCCGAACTTTCACCAACAGCGGCACCCTGTGCGACAAAAAGTTTACTGACTTGAGTGGGGACAAAGTGACCGTTTTTTAAGCCACCTCTGTAGTGAGGGAGCAGATTGATTAAAAAGGTGTTCAAGATGGTAGCTTGATCGAAGGAGGAAGTTACAGACCAACTAAAGAGATGTGTGCCACAAACAGTGACGTAAGCATTTCAAACATGGGGCTTCCGGTTCTTTCACCCCTCCCTCCTTAGTTCTCCGTCCTATCGTACAACGAAATTTCGAAAGTCGATGTCAATATAGAGAAAGGCCGTTGTCATAGAACAGCGAAAAAATCAAATCTCTATCGGAGAGAGGGAAACTGAATTTTTTGTTGTGGAATTTGAATTATGTTTATGATTGTTTGCCTCAACTTCGGTGTTCATATTCCACAATTTTCGAAATGTTGTTAATCAAAATGAAAGCTTTCACACGCCCACAGCATGGCGAACTTACAGCTATTTAATCAGGGAGTGCAGTAAAAGTTAGGGATACCGTGTATGCTTATGATTCGTCTGTGTCTTCTTCTGCTGGTGAAGTTCATCGTCCTTCAATTTCCACGCAGTTTCATTACTTCTACTATTATGTTTTTATTTCAGCTGGCTACAGCAACTTCACCACAACGCGATGATGATTACTATGGTGACCCTGATCAGAGATCAGAGTAGTGGCGGTTCCGACGTATCGACTTCTTCATCTACTACAGCAAAAGAAGCAGTAACACCGCCAGCAACGCCTTCAGCTCAGGACCAAAATAAAGACACAGATCAAACACAAGTACAGAGTGGTGGTGATTCCGACGTATCGACTTCTTCATCTACTGCAACAAAAGAAGCAGTAACACCACCAGCAACGCCTTCAGCTCAGGACCAGAATAAAGACACAGATCAAACACAAGTACAGAGTGGTGGTGATTCCGACATATCAACTTCTTCATCTACTGCAGCAAAAGAAGCAGTAACACCGCCAGCAACGCCTTCAGCTCAGGACCAAATAAAGACACAGATCAAACACAAGTACAGAGTGGTGGTGATTCCGACGTATCGACTTCTTCATCTACTGCAGCAAAAGAAGCAGTAACACCGCCAGCAACGCCTTCAGCTCAGGACCAAAATAAAGACACAGATCAAACACAAGTACAGAGTGGTGGTGATTCCGACGTATCGACTTCTTCATCGACTGCAACACAAGAAGCAATAACTACGCCAACAACAACCACGCCAACAACAACAACTACGCCAACAACAACAACTACGTCAACAACAACGACTACGTCAACAACAACAACAACGACAAATGGGCTCCCATCAAATCCCAGTGAGCCTTTTTTGAAAAACAAAAACTTAAAACTTATGATTGTCTTCATTTGCAGGAATCAATCAGATCTGCTCTGGTAATCGTGGTATGAACGATAGGATAAGAAACATTGCCCGTGAAGGGCACAATTACAGAAGGTTATTTCTGAGTACTTCATTGTGGTCCACAACACTTCTTCTTGTTGATTTGATATTGTTCAGATCAAGACTTGCTCTTGGAATGGTCAGGAAAAATAACGGTGCATTTCTTCCACCTGCAACCAACATGCTTAAGATGGTGAGGAGCTGGAAATAATTAGCCACAAAGTTTCCGTGATTGCCGTGAACAGCGCGTTCATGAATTCACCTAGAGGGGCACTTCTGATTCTGTTGTGTAAAATTTTGGACCATTAATCCCCAACCATTTAGTCTGATTTTGCTTTATCAACTTGCCGAAAGTGAAAAGATAGAAACCAATGTTCTCCCACAGTGTTGCCTTGATCGAACAACATTACACCCGCACATTGTAGATGTACGATTGCAAACTGGAGACGTCGGCGAAAATGGTCGCGGATAAATGTACTACAAGTGGATCTACACTTCCTCCTCAAGTGAAGGAAAACATTCATCGTATTCATAAAAGCAATGCACGCTTCCGTACTGATGCCATGATAGAGGTTTGTCTATGTCGTGCCATATCTCTGCAAGCAATGAATGTCCGTCATCCCTTTAGGCAATCAGGTTCTGGTGGGGCCAGGTGAGGCGCGTTCATGGCATTGGAAAGAAAGCCATCTTCAGAGCAATACACGAATTCAGCACAATTAGACACTTCACACTGGTGAGGAGGCTTTGATGCTATTACTTAAAAGAGTAGACTGAAAGCACACTCGATGGAAGGAGTTGATTTCTGATAGCTTCCTAGCTTTCTTTTTTTGAGGGAGTGGCTATTCAATTAAAAAGCTTTAGATGGCATGGGCTACAACGAAATACATTGGGTGCGCTGTATCGCAGTCATGCGGCAGCTACTGGTATACTGTATGCCACTACAGAATCGGGTATTGTTCCAAACTCATACATATTTTACCCCTAAATTTTAGCTCTGCTACTCACCTGATGCATTTCAGAGGAAATGTTGTCAACGAACATGTTTACATGCCAGGGCGCACGTGTTCATATTGTCCGATAGGCTACTACTGCGACCCAAGCAATGGATTGTGCACTAAAGCTTAGGGTTCTCTTTGCAAGACGTGTTATGAATGAAATTTTGTTCACATTTATTCTGAAAGCATCGTAGTGCACAATGTCACTGAAAAGAAGCCTTAGTAACCAGAGACTCTATACAGAGACCAATCCGCACTAGAGTTTAGTATTCAAAAATAAGTGAATTTGTCGCCACCGTCAGCTTCTTACCTAATTTCCAATTTAATAAAACCTCAAATTTTAGAACATTCAATACATGTGGCTTGCATGATAGCACAAATTGTTTGGGAAGAATTCAGTCACGATTACCTCCTTATGTGCAGCTAACGGATGGAAGAAAAACTAGAGCGCTCAGAGTGCTGCTGTGCACAACACTGTAAAAGCTAACATCGAATGCTATACATTTTCCTAGGTGTAGGATCTTTCCATCATCAAAACATCTTAAAAGAGATCACAGGCTCGAAAACCGAATAAAATCTCTGTGCTTTGAAAAAGCAGACGTTCGAGGGGTCGGTCACCTATCGCACTTATACAGCTCAACAAAAACATTGAGTTGAGGGCTCATTTTCGTCGACTGAAGTCTTTTTGAAGGAATTACCAAATGAAACGCCACTACCAAACCCGGCTTCACTCGCAGCACGGGTAAACGTGACGTGCGCAACATTTCCAAAAATTCTCGAACTAGTAGCGCCCCTCCTTTAGGGCGAGTCTCGATGCGACCCCCCACCACCACCAGGAGGCAGGCGAAAGTGGGCGTTAGGAGAAGAGATTGGAAGCGCGACGGAGGACATGGTAACCAAAAGGATAACCGCCGCTCGCTTATCTCGTATACTGACTTATCAACGGAGCAATGCGTTTGAACTTCGAGCAGAGTAATTTGGGCGCATCTCTAGTATAGTCGCGATATCTACTGCTCTCATTGCACATCTTCACTTGAGATGGAGGAACCTTTCATCTTTAGTTGGTTAACTTACATCGAACTTGTCTGCCAAGACAGAGAAACTAGCATTTCCATCGCCTGGTAGTCGCAAACAAAAATGTGCGTCATTTTGAATCGAATCGATTGCCCGCCTCATCTTAAATCTCTTCTCTCAAAGGATTCAGTTATCTGGTATCAATTTTTTGTGCAATAAAAACAGATGGAGCGTCCAGCTCCCACATGCGGAGAGCAAATAGAATGAATACTACTCATTTGCTCAAGAGAAAAGCAGTATAAGGATGCATCTCTGCTAGAGTCTGTCTTTGAGCTGCGCACCTCAACAATGGAGGAAAAAGGCGTTCCTTCTTGTAGAGGAAATCATGAAAGCAATGACGCCATAATGGCATTCCAGTATTAATTGTGCTTTTATTCTATTAGAGAATGCTTTTCTTCCTGTCCCCCTTGTTTTTCGCTCCTCCCTCCACTGCCGCCAGAGCACCAATCGTAGTATTCGAAAGTAGGTGTTCATATGTGTAGCTGTTGGAGTGTTACCACTACCATGCCATGGCAAAACGTAGCTAACTGAAGTACGCGATTTTGTTAGCGGCTTGTGCACTTTATAAGCTCCCTCATCGCTTCATTTCGCTGTCAGACAGATTTACATACCAGCCTGACATCTCGACGAACCGACACACCGAGGTTGTGGTTCATATATCGAAGTGGTATGTCACTGAACCGTTTATCAACTACGAATTACTTCCCGAACTCACTACTATGTTGGTATATCACACAGTGCTGCATAACACAGCTTCGCGCGGTCAACGTTCCACCAACTCGTTGACTCCAGAAACAGGGTCGGTCCTACCGTTGCTACTTTTCAAAAAGTTTTTACGACCCCCTCCCTCATAAAATGTTTCATACAACCCCCTCCTTCGAAACAATTTTTTCCCAAAAAAATACAGCTAAGGGGGACGGTGGGGATTTATATCCGTGAACAGCCGAAAAATCCACTACATTCCCGAACGCCTGCTAAACAGGCAAACTTTCTCGGTGCCGCTCCCCACGGTCACATTCAGGTACAGAGATAAGACAGATGATGACACCTCATACTGCTATTTGTACAACCATAAGCAAGTAAGATCCCCTCTACAAACCACCAAAATACGACACGACCCCTCCCCTCGTGTGCTACTTGGATGCCACATAGCATTACCCTGCTCAGAACCCTTTTTGATCATTTTTCGCGTTTCTTTACGAGATTGAGAGGACTAACAAGGCGCTTGTAGTGTAGCGTCAAATCCTCGATGGGATAGCGAACTGATTTAGACACCAACTGATTAAAGCTTTCTATCACGAAAACATGTACCGCTCAAAAATACAAAAACGTCCAAGATGGAAGCATACGTATCGAGAAAACTGGTCGCAGAACTTGCTAAGGGCCTTTCTCGCTGCAAAGCCCACCGGGTACAAGAATGGGTGTTATTGTTCCTGTAGCTTCCCAAGTAATTACTAATCTAGTTACAAAGACGCATATCATTCAAATCCTGGGAAGCAACTAATGATATACTTATGGGCATGCACGTAAGTACATTATAAAGTATTTTTCTCCTGCCAAAGCTGGGAATTATGTACAGCAGTGGGGCAAAATTACTGGAGCACTTATATATTCTGGATTTTTTCTACACTTATTGTAGACTTTCCCGTTCGATTCTGTCACGATATGTTGCACGAACGTGCTACTACTGATGACGCTTATTACGAAGTCCTTCAGATTTCCGCTTCACGAAGTGCAGCCATCAAGCCTTAAAGCAACAGTTCAGGGAGGGTCCGAAAATTTCAATGCCACTACTACTGAGGGATACACGAGCCCTAGTGAAGAACATATGCAGTGGAAATAATAAACGAACTTACCTCAGAAACTCAAAACAGGGTGGAAAGTCCCTCAAACATGGGTGTTCTTGGGGATTTCCCCAATCCCGCCCCCTTGCCGGCCGTCATTGGACGCGTCGGCAATCGTGCTCGTTTTGGGACCACAGGGAAAATTGATTGAAAAATGGAGCGCGTTTACAGCGGGCACGTTCAGACAACTCGTCCAACGTGCGTCTTTATCCATTGCTGAGCGGCAGAGGGAGAGTACCTGTCTAAGACCCTCCCCGACGTTTTTTTCCAGTTTTTCATACATTAATCGTCTGGTTTTCATCTACAACTTCATTATTGGTGGTTTTTTCCCGCGAAACCGTTCCTGAACTGTTGCTTTAAAGGATCGCTATGCGTAAAGCGGTCCCGTCGACTTCTCAATTTTTAAAGGTTGCTTTGGGAGGTCAAGCTCGATACTTCTTTGAAGTTATGAGGGTGTCCTTACTGTAAGGAGGGGTGTGGGTGAAGTTAGCAAAGGCTTCGCTCTAGCAACCGAGAGCGACCGGGAGTGGTCTAGGAACAGTGCGCCGAGCACATGCTTACTTCATCAGTTTTCGTCAAACGGCTCTCCAGTTCCCCGCAGTAAGCCAATACCCTCCTATTAGATAGACCGCTAACTTCGTGTGTCATTTTATATGTATGTCGATATGTGTGCAGGTTGGATATCGGTCGAACTAAAATCTGAAATCGGTCGGAAATCTAGGGGTTCGTATTTGCTCCTGTGTAAATGTTGGGGGAGGGGGTCGTAATTGTAATTGTAATGAGTATTGAACAAGTCGTAATATCCAGCCTTAGGCGAATAAGGGGTTCATCCCTCCTCTCCTTAAAACCTCAATGTGTAAGGGAAATGCCGTTAAGAATGTCTGAAGAGAATGTCGAGGCTCCAGCGCAGGGTGAATATCTTTCGAGGAAGCCCTCGACAGGGGGTCGTATTCGTCAGGGTGGGTCTTGGGGGTGGGGTGGGACTCAGTAACGACAGTGGCATCGTGGTGCAGATAGGAGAGAGAGGGTGTAGCGGCCTACAGTCTTTCCAGAACTATTGCCATTTTTGTGACAGCGTCCAAAACAACAGTGTCATTCTCAACGAGGTATTGAGGGCGAGGGAGCGGTGTGTAGATGGAGGAAATGCCTTCGCAGCGCGTATGCACATATGACTCTGTTCCCAGCACATGGTCGATTTCCGTCTGTCTCCCTCCACTGCTGTAGGTTACCTTTTGAGTCTCCCTTTTCGCGAAGAACGTGCTGCAGATTGCCAGATCGTGGGCTGTAGCCAGGTCCAGAACCCTCTCTCTCAGCGTTCCTCTCCTATCCCTCTACCTCCGTGCACCCTTTCCAGGCCTCTTCTGTCACTGCCGACGTGACCATTCAGATCACCTGCTATGGTCAGGTAATCGCCTTCCGGAATCGATCTTATGGCTTCGTCCAGGCTCAGATAGAACTCGTCCTTCTCACTTTCGGGGCATCCGGCTTGCGGTGCGTACACGGAGAGTATGGTCCAGTACCCCTCCTTCGTGTCTATCCTCACAGCCATGATCCGATCGCTGATCCTGTTCACAGCGGAGACATAGTCCTTGAGCGACTCCGCTACCGCTATGGCCACGCCGTTCCGCTTGGTGTCTTCTCCATTGTAGTAGAGTTTGACACCTTCCCCGATTTCCCTGGCCTTAGCACCTTTCCATCGCGTCTCCTGAAGGCATAGGACTTGGATATTCCTGCGCGTCATCAGATCAGCAACCTCTCGGGACTTCCCAGTTAGCGATCCTACGTTCAGAGTCCCAATTCGAACTAGCTTCTTTGGCCGAGGCCGTTCACTCCTCGGTAGCCCTCGCATACTGACCACAGAACTCGGGCGGGGGTTCTGCGCGCCACTTCCGGGTGACGTCCTAGCTTTATCACTGATTCTTTTGCGACTTTTAGACATGGTTGGGTGTCTTCATCAGCCGGCCTGTCAACCTGGGCCTGACGCTGGTACTAGAACCATTTTTGCAATTTTTGCAAGGCATGGTTAACCTCGGCAGGGATCGAACTCGCGGTTTTCAGAGGTGCAGACATGAGTCTAACCTCTTAACCACTCGGCTATGCCTGCCTTAATAGCTCCTATGACCATATTTAGTCTTAATTCTTTCATGTACAGGGATGGCAAAAGAGGGGTTCTTCATGTCCTATCCAAATCGCCATTAAACAGACTTTGACAAATTCAAGCCTGATTCTCCAATTGATGATCCGAGATCACATTCCTTTTTATCAATAAGAGTATTTGGTAACGGCTTTCTGCGACAGCAGAAGAATTTGCCAAAATGCTCTGTGCATGGTTCAAGATCTAAGCAGTCATCAATAGATCGTGGACCACTTCGACATTATCTGAAGTGCTGTGGAACTGTTCTTGCTTTACCAGGGCTACTGTTTCTGTGAAGATATCCATCAGTTGAGCGATTAAAGAAATTTAAGTAACAGCTTCAGGCTCGAATGGTTACCGTAGACCTCCTGGAGTTCGACGGTTGCCGCAGATGACGTCGTATTGTGAAGACGAGGGGGGGGGGGGCAGTGAATCGGTTTTTCTGCCGATGGAGAGCATTCAATGAGTACTTTGCCGAGGGAATTCTATCACCACGGAAACCTTTGCTAGCTAAAGCTCCCTGAGGTGTGTCGTAATATGTGTGCCTCTTTCTTTAGCCTCCCCCGGATACTTTTTCCCTTTTCGACCCCCCCCCCTTGCACCGAGTGACGCATCTCCGACTTCAGTATGTTGTGATGTAAGGAAGGCTATAGACCTTTGCATTGAGCTCACGAACTAACCTCCTGCCTCTCTACACTAGGTTGTTTGGGGTACGTTATTTCGGGTTAACTATATAGGGGAAGGTCGGCCCAACTTAGCATGAATGCATACCACCCGTGCGCGTAAGAAGCGTTTGAAATGACTAGTCCATGTCAACTGTGAACAAATGAGTAAATATAAGTACCAGAGTTTATTTGGAGTGAATATTCACCACCCCTACCTTCCTTTGGCGTTTTGCTAGATTTCCTAGTTTCTCATCATTTCATCGTAGACAACCACGAATGAAGCCAGCAAGCACTTTCCATGCAAATTTCCATCTCAGGCAGGTGTGGGATATTATTTGCTTTACTCTAACTAACCCCTTGCAAAATTAGAGATCACAGTGAGTGACTTGCAGCAGCACCGCGGCGCCCGTTGTTCATGTTGACCTTCGCGTCCCCCTCACTCAGGGCCAGGGCCAAGCGAGGCACCGGGGGAATATTTTGAAGTACGACCTCTCCTCCTCTTCCCCGAAGGCCGAAGTCCACGAAACGACCCTCTTCACAAGCCGAACTATGAAAAGGGTGTTCAGTCCTCCCCAAAGCTGTTTATGAGAAAAGCCCTGCTACCCCACGCTCCACCAAAAAAGTTGGAGTGCAAAAGCAGAAAAATTCAAAGAATTATTAGAATTAGGAATGAGTGCGAGTTTCTAGACTTTCCGAAGCCATAACTCCGTTCAAACTCATCCAATCTCGAAAGTTAATACGTCATCATAAACTAGAAGATTTGCTCTATTCAATGGTTACTAGAACTGCTAAATACGTCCACTATTAAAAAATGGCCACGTTGAGGATTTTTGCCCGAGTACCGCCGAAAGGTACTTTTTCGCTGCATTGGCACTATTTCAACGACTATAGCTCCTTTCAGGGGCGATTATGTACAAAAGTGGGAGCAGATTCGGAATCCACGTGCTTTTTTCTTTCCAAAAGTGTAAAATTGTTTGGCGAATCTCAACTTGTTATATGCTCATGAATTTGACGCTGAAGGCTGCATTTCTTGTTGAATAGTGTACTCCTCCCTGTAATTTCACATGGACCCTTTCAGAATCCTCTTGATTTTTCCTGAATTGAGATTCTTTCTCCAGAGAGCCGTAGTTGAAGCGCGCGCAACCAACTGGGCCCACTCTGGGATGCGCCGTGTGCTTCACATCCCTTCAGATTTGAGGACATGTTTGAAATGTAAAATATCCCTTGTAAAGAGTTACTACGCGGACACCACTGAATCACGAAAATTTTGTGTGGGCGGAATCACATTGTTATTGGAAATACTCTGGCCTGGCATCGATTCGATCCTTAATGTTTGTCCTCCGACGATGATCCTACTGCATCAATCGGGCCCGATCTCTTCCCAGCGGGCCAATACGACCCCCCCCCCTGTGACGTGTCGAGGATTCCTCAACGCACGCTTGACCCTGCCTTCACCTCCGAAAGCAACCCCTTTCAAAGATTTTCTTGACCGTTGTTCACTTTCGCATGGCTACAAAGACGTTAGAATCACGGCTGCACAGCCTACTCCTTGTGGATTCAGCCCCAAATGATCGGTTAATATCAGCACTTGCTAGAGCTCTGGAGTGCAGAAAGGCAGTATGTTCTGCTTGGAAAGGATGGGAAATGGGCTTCACTGTCAAAGTGCAGTTTACTCAAATAGCAAGAGAAAGGCTTCTTCTAATTTTAAGTTAGTTTCTTTTTACGGCTTCTCGATGGTATTT
>MU884162.1:0-10545 GCA_036418205.1 Ostertagia ostertagi | reverse complement strand
AATTTATCTAAAGTATATCTTCGATGCTGCTAGTGTGAATGCAGAGAGTTTTTCGCTAGGTATTCCTGCCATGAGGTGCGCCATGCCCACGCCGGCGCTTCAAATTCGCGGCTCATTTGAAGCTCTCCACCTTGCTAAGGCTAGTATCTCTATCAGTGATTGGTAGGGCTGTCTCCATGATTTCTGTCGCTGTTCATTTAGGCGCCTCCGGACCTCCGACTGCTCCCCCTTCCACCCCCGGGAGCCAAATTCAACCCCTCCCTTTGCCCTTGTACGAACGGACGATTGATCCTCGTTACCAGTTACTTACCCTTATAAACCACTCTTCGGAATCTGCTCTTGGCATGAAGCAAATAAGCCATGCTTCAGAAAAAAGAAATCAATACTGACTGATGTTTTCGATTCATCGAGTGATTCACATGTCATTCCTTTGAAACATTACGACAACGTTTTCGAAAGTTTGTTCTCATTCACACATTCGTGCGGAGACACAGACACCCGCCGCAATACATTATGTTGTCAATTCAGTGAAGATTTTTGCAGAGATAGGCTTTGTATTCAAAACATGTATCCGCAATGTAGACCATCAGATGCAAGTGAAACTTATTTCCATAACAACATTAGCGTTTCGGAAACCATGACGATAAACAGGGGAATGAATTTGGCAACAACAAGATTGTCCACTGTAGAATTTCCTTCTCAGTCAGGCGAAATTACTTTCATTCTGTTACGGTAATAGTTCCTGTGATGGTTGTGGGAAGGTCTGGAGTCACATTTTTTAGTTGTGGGAAGGTCTGGAGTCACATAATTTAGTTATAAAAGTCACTGTTATCAAAAAATCAGTCTTCGATGGCAGGTTGGTTCGAAGAGGGAGACGTTCAGTTCTCCCTGGGTCAAGTCACCGAAGGTGCCCAGTCATTGAAGCCTAAGGGTATGCTTGAGTTTAGGCTCAGCTTGGATTTGTGCATACACAGTGGCTTATGCTTAAACCTACGTTTGGGCCTAAGCTTATGTTAGTACCAGGCTTGCTTTTAGCGAGTGAGTAGTGCCTAAATTTCCGGTGACGACCTGAGGAGGAGAATGGAAACACTTGTTTCAGGATTACCAATTGGAAGGAATGTTGAAAAAAAACCAATGGCTGCTCCCCTTTTCCGAAATGCTCCCCTTTGATTCGGGTTGGTTACAAATTGCCTCTAGGAGTCGCTTGACCCATTGAACACAAAGCCTACTTCCAAAGTGAAGTTCTCTTCTCGACACTTGATATGCTTCGATTGTGCCTTTCGTTGAATGATTCCCAGCAAGGGGACCGTATTTGATCCACGAAGAGAGTCCTAGAGTCGTGAACGCACGGCGGTAGTGGGCGTCCGAGCCGCGTGTGATCACTGTTTGGGTGCGGAAGGATGAGATGGTACGAACTATTAGAAGAACCGAACATGTTGGCAAATGTGGGAAAATAGATCTCTCTTGTGTTTTTCGTTTGACATTTTTTCTCAACGAGGTGGCCACAAGGAGAACAACTAAGAACGATGTTGAAGGCAGGTGATAGCACTGGTACTGTAAGGTTGTCTTGATGAAAATGAAAATAATGTAGTCGCCTAATCTCCCAATCGCCTGTTCGCCTTATCTACACGTGTATTTTTCTTTGACTATTGAACTGGCGCCTAATCGCCCAATCGCACGTACGATCGCCAACTCTGGACGCTCCATTAGCATTCGGCTTGGTTCTGTTATCAGCCAACCACCGGATTCGGTGCTTTCCATGAAGGCTGCGGTCGCCACGGTTAAAGCCCCACTACTATGGTACGCTAGCAACGTGCCCTCCGCAGCGAGAGCACTACCCTCGCTCCCCTAGGATCCTCCTAGTCTCCTCAGATCGGCTAACTTTTACTCAAGAGCAGATTTCCGAATGCCTCTGCCATTCTCCACAGGTAGAGCGCGGTGGCGCATTTCAGTGCAGCATGTTTCGGCGCCGAACGCGACAATTCTGGTGGCAACGACTGAAACTTTGTTTTAGAGGAATTCTAAAAAATTTCGGACCAATTTCAAGAGCAACGCTAACATACAATGACATGAAGCATTAAGTTTTCTATTCTGATAAAGGAAAACTTCAAGAAGAAAAAATTCGGGCTTGGGAGCTCATCAGGTTCACTGCAGTACTGATTTTTTTTGTGAATGGCAAAGGTATGAAAAAATTACAAATTATGACTCGTTCAAATACATATTTCGAGATTTCTCGCCATTTTCATCGCTATTGCATTCTGATACCAGACATGTTTCGTTCCTTTGATCATGCAACCTAGAATAGCTAGAAGGGAAATAGACTCGTGTTGTTGAGGAAATTAATTTTTCGTGCTGAGCGCTTGATAACGAAATCTATCCCCTCTAATGTGATGCGTAGTATAGTGGAAGTGAGAACGATTTCTGTTACCCTTATGTTATATTTTTTAATAAAATGGCATTGTTTTAGATATCCTCGAACTTGTGGATACGTCTTGTTCGCTAAAACGCAGCTCTGTAGCGGGACGAGGAGGTGATAGCAAAAAAGGCATAGGAATGTCGGGCGATTCAGGCCCCCCTTCGCCAAAAGAAGAAGAGGAAGAAGGATATCAACGAGAAGGAAGATGAAGAACCGAAAGAAGATATCAACGAGAAGGAAGATGTTGAGCATACTCTCGAGTTTCAAGGTAAAAATACGTGTGCTTGTTTTGATAGGGTATCAAAAGAGCGTTGTTGAGACTTGGTATGGCTACCTACGAGGTAAAGGTGCGTGCTACTGGCGCCGCGACGCAGATTCTTTTCGGTGGAGGTGGTCAAATTATAGGAGTAATAGCCATGACTGAGGAAGGCGCATTTCTATTGGCCAATATGTACCAGAAGGACATCGACGGAAGTTACTCAACGAAATATTCCTCGTTAAGTCACAACAAGCCTTGTCCGTTGTCTTCACCATTTCCCTAACCTGAACACCTGCCTTTGCTTACGAGCTGAAGGAGGTCTTGCTTATTTACATAGGCACCAGCACCTGAATAACTTCTTCGGTCAAGTCGCTGATGACTCCTAGAGACCATGGTTGTGATTGTGCACAACTGGTGCCACTATTCGGTTTTGTCGGCGTGGCAATAGTCCACGACCCAAGTGCAGGATGCATTGTGGACAATCTACCAACCGTCCTTTACTAATGATGAGGGTTGAAGTTCGACTAAGCATTAAAACCAACCTGGTGTTTGTGGAGCCGGTCATGTGGTCAGTCGCGACTTCATGGTAAGGCCGGTGTCAGACTTTGCGAATCCAACGAATCGCTCGCTAGGGAGGACGAGTGATGAGTCAGCAGTACGAACGGTGCACCTGCGGTTTGGCAGTGCGAGGGAAATCGAATCCTTCTTATGCGCACTTTTATTCTCCCCATTTTCCCGGATTCGCGCGAGCACGAAACATGGAGAAGTGGCTGGAATCAGCGTGCACATGAGAGGGACTCTCGCCGCTTTCCCCACATTGTCAAGTCGCTGATGCCTCGTTTGAATCGCTGGTGCATCTTTGAACCATTGACGTATGGCCTGTACCCTGCGCTGCGCTAGCCACTGGATTTGGTGTCTGACACGGGTCAAACCTTGCCTTTCAGCAGCGCTTGGCGTAGAAGTTGGTACAGGCACAGCAGTTCCGCTTCGGTCCCAACAGATTCCATTTATTAGGGTGTCCCAAAAGTTAGTGCCACTTTCAAGCATCTTTTGAGTTATCACTATCCCAACAGAAGCAATATCCATCATCAGTATGTGCCTGAACAACCTATCAGTGACTTGTTGCCAGCGGTATCCGAAACTCGCCGTGTTCTCAGAAGGTCGGCAGTTTGAAGCTGAGAAAGGGAGTGAGGTTGATGATGATTGGTTAGCAATTGAGCTACGCTACCGGGGCAGTTTCGCCGTAACAGCTTTTTGCGTATGTCTACCAAGGCATATCAGCATGCTGATAAGCTGTGGTAAACACAATGAAAACTTGTAGCGCACTTGCTGGGTAAACGAGAGGTGCGAGTTTGAGTTCCGCCTGGGGCGAATGATTTTTTCATAACTCACCGCTCTGCGAGGCAAAAGGGAGTGTTCATGGGCTGGAATCGCGTATGTTGTGGATTTGAAGACTGTGTATTCATTAGGCTTTCAAAGCACTTGCTGAATCCTTGTTTCACCCGTACTGGGCTTGGGTGCGCGCCATGAAAAAAACATTTTGTAATTTTGCTCGCTAAGAAATAATTTGAAAGACAGGTTTATATCTCTCAAAGCGCATTCGAAAAGTGTACATACACAGACGGCCAGTTCGACCGGCCACCTTTTCTTGTGAACATGCGCTTCAATTTAGTGTTTAGAGTTCTGCTTACAATCGTCATATGACCACTGGGCTCGCAAAACTTCGCGACGACACTCTGCTTTGTGATGTAACTCTGATTGTTAAGGTAATCTACTCGAGGTATTGGACAGTTCGGCATACTCAAATGAGGTATTCCAGGGAACACGAATCAATGCTCATCGGCTCATTCTCGCTGCATGTTCCAGTTATTTCAGGGACATATTCAACAATGAAGTGGCTGAAAACCGCTTACGTATGTTAACACTTTAGAAGACACGGAAAACCTTTTTATCCACCCACAACATGAATATGTCAGTTTGATCATTAGTAAACGTACAATATTCCACGCAGAAAGATTCAGTTTTCGAGAAGAAACAAGCCACACTCAAGGGACGGTCGGGGGTAGGTTGGGCGGGGACAAGGTAACGCCTGGAGAGACAATCGGGTTAAAGCGTTTGAGTTTGGAGAATAGAGGGAAACGATCGATAGAACGATTCATGCTTACCATTGGATTTGCTTTTATGTTTTGCTTAAACGTTTTTGCCGAGTGTAACTTGGTAATTTCATGGTAACTACTAGGGCAAAAGTTTCGGTTGGAGGCTAATATTGCGTAACGGTGTTATCCTCCAACCCAAACTTTTGCCCTGGTAGTTACCATGAATGGTCTCATACAACGTAATTTTTCTTGCAGAAGAAATAGAAATTGCCGACATGGAGGCCTCGACGCTCGACGCCCTCGTTAATTTCTGCTATACTGGAAAATAAAAATCAACGACAGCAATGTAAGGAGTATTCTTCCGGCTGCTTGCCTGCTCCAACTGAACGAAGTTAAGGTTAGTTATTTCCTCAATGGCTTGGCTTCGTCGCAGTATTAGATTCGTCCTTCGAATCATAGATCGCGATCAGATTGGGATCTCACACTGATCGAAAATTAGACAAGAAGTCCGAAGAGGAACGTTAGTGGGAAGCAGAAGGCGCAGTAGAAAACACTGAGCTTTTCCTTGTGAGATTGACCGTGGTATAACGGAGAGACACAACGCTGCCAGGAGAGAGAAATTGCGAGAGAGTACGACGTACGCGAGAGGGCAGAGGCACTAACAATAAGACACCACAATAAGACGAAGAATGGACCATAACAGGAGCGTTCCGGCGGTTCAAGCGAAGGCATTAAGGAGGCATTAACTCTCTCATAAGTCGTGACGATACCGTGAGTCTTGCGATCGAGAATCCCGCTATCTCACTCGCAAAAAATATTTAAAAATATGAAATTTTTTTTTTTTTTTTTTTTTTTTTTTTTTTTTTTTTTTTTTTTTTTTTTTTTTTTTTTTTTTTTTTTTTTTTTTTTTTTTTTTTTTTTTTTTTTTTTTTTTTTTTTTTTTTTTTTTTTTTTTTTTTTTTTTTTTTTTTTTTTTTTTTTTTTTTTTTTTTTCTTTTCATTTTCCTTCGCTGGGCGATGATCGAGAAATTGGCATTATTTCATGATAGCGCAAACGTTGTCTTGGCATACATGTTGACCTGCAATTCGCTCTAAGGGCTACCCGCTTTTTAGCATCCTTGGGGAGAAATCTCAAATCAATCAAAATAGTCGCAAAATCAATAATTTCTCATGCTGATGTCCATAGATTTCTACAAGCGACAGACAATCTACAATATTATATGTGTACACAGGCAATCGTTGTACAGGGGGAGGGGCAAAAAAAAAAAAACATTTTGCCCAGGTCGCACTTCGGCCTTTTTCTTCGCAGAGATTGCCGTCGTTGAGGGATGTTGCTCAGCAAAATATTCCCAGAAATGTCCCTCTATAAGTGCAGGCCCCCCTTAACTACCCTCACGTCTTCTACAATAACTGCTTCAGCCTGAAGCTCTCACATAATTTCTTGGATCGATTCAACGTAGGATAGTTTCCTAGGGACATTAGGCTCCTTTGGCGTGGAAAAGCTCGAAAAAAATAACGGACAGGTTGGTGCACAAACCAAGGGTCGAAATGACATGATGTTGAATAGATAAGATGAATAGTAAAAAATAAAATGATAAGAAAAACGAGTCAACAGTGGATACGAAATTGTACCGAATGATTATCGGTACTTTCATGGAGTTTTGCTGTTCAGATTTGTTTGTAGGACGTATGTGGCGAGGTCATGATGAGGTTGTTGAAACCATCGAATTGTTTGGGAATTCGAGCGTTCGCCGATACCTATGCATGCCAGGAGCTTCTTCGCTGCGCTGACAAGTATATCTCCCATAATTTCCAGGTTCTAACCTTGTAGCTGTAAACTCATGGTTTCAGCAGATATTTTGCTTTACTTTTTCAGGACGTTGTTGGTAGTGAGGAATTTCTACAACTTTCTGTTGACCGCTTAATTGAAGTGATTTCATGTGAAGATCTGCATGTACAGTCAGAGGAGCAGGTATTTTGTCAAGTTTTGTGCACAAGAATCTGAATCTGCCTATGGTTCTCTCTATATGCTTATCATTTCGCACTAATTACCGGAAAGTATCCTTTCAGGTTTTCGCAGCAGTGCTTGAATGGATTAAATTTGACCTGGCAGCTCGGAAACAGTTCCTCCCTAGGGTAAGGATTCTGTACTCGTCAGTGCTTGACAGCCCTCTGATAGACTGCCTTGTAGGTTTTGGAGCACGTACGGACTTTCGTTCTGTCAGCCAGAATTCCTTGTCAACACGATAGGCAAAGACGAGTTAGTGATGACTGATGTGGCCTGCCGAGATTTCGTCGATGAAGCGAAGGCTAGTGGCGTTTTCTGGATTTGATTGCAGCGTCTATGTTGATCGTTGACCACTCTAGAACTATCTTCTTCTGCAACTGTTCACCCATGAGCGACTGAAAGTGGAAGCACCTCGAATTCGACCGCGAATACCTTTCAAATGTAATGAGGTATTATATGCCGGTGAGTTGCAGTGCGATAGTTCCCAGTTTTCTTCCTAATTTTCCACCAAGAAAGGGACATGCAAGTTCAAGCATGTATAAGGAAAATATCAAGATTAAAGGCAGAGTTCACGATCAGAAGGCAGCCCATTGGAACAAAGGTAGAGGTGGTCAGTAGTGTAACCATGAAGTCAAAACCATGGAAAACTGCCTAAAACTGTAGAAGTGGATCCCTATCTTGCCCACTCATTTCGATGGTACTGATGACGGTATTCTCGTTGACGCTGCCCTCTTCCACGCTAACGCTGCTCTCTCTCTCTCTGCAAACAGTAAGTGAGTGTTTGGCCCCTGGTGAGTACCGATAGCGCCGCGGGGAGGACCATGTTAGGTAGCCGTGGCATATCCTTCGCTGTGAATTGCGTGTCGGTTCGCAGGGGTCGGCCTATCTCTCCACTAAGTAAGTTTCCACTTTCCCATCTTCGATCTTATCGTGGAATACTCCTTTGAATGGGAGGCTGATTGAAGTCGCGCAGTCTCTGATCGAGGTAAAGGGTCGATGGTGTTGAAAATTTGTAGTCTCGTTCAGTCCAGTGATACGTATATAATCGAATGCGGCCTTGCACATTGGGTAACCTGGAAAACAGGACTAATTTTTAGTCACTGCATGGAACACATTCAGTGATGGAAGCTGCTGAACTGATTGCGCATTCAGTGTTGTTTAACATATTGCAATTCACTGAAATTAGAAGCATATGCTAATCTTCTGAGACTTTTGAGATGACTGCTGAATGATAACACTGTCACGTGATCTGTGTAATATTCAGTTGGAGGAGCAGTCAATGGAGAGGCCCTCTCCTCCGTAGAAAAGCTTGATCTTCGAATAGCCAATCCGAGTTGGGTACGCGTTGCTCCCATGAGCAAGAAAAGGTACGAAAGTACGTGAATCTTTTACACCGAAGATGCTCAGGTTCTCCAACAACCATCTCTTTTCTGTAGGTCTTCAATTGGTCTCACTTCTTATTTCGAAAGGCTCTACGTTATTGGCGGCTATGATGGGCAAACGTCTTTAAGTAGCAATGAGAGGTATTTTTTATGTGTTGCGTGACAGTCTATCTTCTAGTTTTTTTTTACTGAAAAATTGCTAGATATTTAACAAGAGAGGTCAAAGATGGCTCTATCTGACAGTCCATCTGTCCGTTCTTTCTGTTTCTCCGTCCGTCTGTCCCTACTTCCTGTCTGTCCTGGAATTTGGCGTTATGCAAAAAAAAACTCCCGAAAAAGTAGGGTTACTATTGCGATGGCTTAGATAAGGTACAGAAAACACGCAAAGCCTACCTACTCAAGCCGAGCGCAATCCTACTCAAGCATAATTCAGTCCCTAGGGCTCGTGATATTCGGGTTTTCCGAGATAATCGCTCGAATACTTCGGGAAATTTGCGCACATTAAACTGATATTAGCTCATAGCTCCCTTTAAGGTGATTTTTGAAGCTTCGGAAGAGTTCAATTCCAAGTGCGCCAAGTACTCCAGTTCTACCTCGAAAGCTAATCGAATGTAAGCGATGCTTAAATGATCCTACTTATGCAAGCTGATCGCTCTATAATTTGGACTTTTAACCCACTGCTCAGGTGATACATGATTCTCATTTCATCGACACAATTGATGAACTGATTGAATACGTCGCGTGTCAGTCTTTAAAAACAGTGGGTATCAAGAAAGTTGGCTTCTAGTTTGCTCTCCCGGAAGTTTTTGCTCTGGTGGACACTCTTTACCTGGATCGCATTCCGAAGAAGTCGTCGTTTTCAAGACCTAAAACTGGTTCGAAGCTCTAGCTTGTGGAGCTTCCATCCCCAATTGCCAGTTGTTTTCCCAGTGAGTTTTAACAAAGATAATATTCCAGCAAAGAACGAACTACTTCGGTTCCATCAGTTTTCAGGACCCGCCACATGAGTCATAACGTGCTGAGGAAAAATGAGGCTTCCTGAACCCACGCATAGTGTGCAGTACGGCGTAATCTCATAATTCGCGCAACCCAACTCACTGATTCGATATTTCGCTCTAAATTCCAGAATTTCTTTTGCATCATGAAACGTTGACCGATCTGTGGTCCCTGCGCTCAAGTTCCCCTTTTCCCGTTCCAGTTGGAATGTGGAGATCAGTTTTGTAGGCTCAAATTAACACGTTGACGACAACGCGCGTTTTGGGTTTTTGCGCCGCGTGGGACCACGGCGATTTTGCAGGCGCCGCCGCCTCACATCAATCCGTGAATTTTGAGCTTTAAATACCCAAAACTCGGATGCAACAAAATGTTTAGAATGATATTCGATGTGTCAAACTTATCAGAAGGGACAACTGTAAAAAATCGATCGAATTGACGTTTTCTGGCGATGAAAGGCAAGTTTCAGTTGCTTTTGCTGCAGTGAACCTCAAAATTATTTTTGACGCGGTTGCTCCACTAAAAACATATGTCTTGCTATATGTGTGGGTCTGTACTTACTTCTACTGCTCTTTTTTATGACCAAGATTATCAGAATATAAAGGAAACTAGGAATGAACACAATTGGGAAATTCGTAGGGCTTAGAAAACCTTCGCTAAAAAGGAGCATATTCAACCATTCAATGAACCTCGCCGTGTCTAGTCATATTATGGTGGTGTAGTCTATAGAATAGATGCAAAAAATTAGAAAAGAAGTAGCGCATGCGCGAAAAAAATAAATATTTTGTGTGTGCAGCGCATGCGCTGCACACGGTCCCACACGGTGCTCAAGGTGTGATGCGCATGCGCTGCACAATGTCGTCAACGTGTTAAATCGGGATTTTTTTACTGATGCCTTCCAGTTTTCGAAACGATTTAGTTTGTCGAAAGCTGAGAAGGCAGTGACGAATACACTTCACTATCGTGCTAATTGTATGCAAGAATATCGTGCATGCCTGATTACATATGCCGCATTGATGTGACCCAAAACATCGTCAGCGTAAGTGATGATACGAGACTTCTCGCCTTTTTAGACGCATTCAAAAACTTTAAATGTACACTTCGATACTTCATGGAAAAGTTAATGAGACACAACACTGACGGCCGATAGGCCGGCATCGAATTCAGCGAATCGCTGGGCATGAGCGATATGTCAGTGGTTGGAGATGCGCCAGTGGTTGTAGATGCGCCAGCAGTTCGAACAATGCGCCAGCGAGTCGACAATATGGGAAGGTGACGAGAATCCCTCTCATGGACTCTCGCCACTTTCCCACCATCTCATACCCTCGCAAACTCGGGGAAATGGCGAGAACGTACACACATACTAACGAAAAGGGCACTTGCCAGTTTCC
>MU884156.1:0-11313 GCA_036418205.1 Ostertagia ostertagi | reverse complement strand
CTTCAAAATACTTTTTTAGACACAGAATATATCATATATTTGCATAGCGATTGAATTTTTTGATAAATTCATTGGTTACTGGTAAACAAAATTACAAAAACCTGCGGAGGTGCACACATAACGGCGGTCCGCAAGGGGTTAAAGCCGAGCCGCCTCCAGCCGTCGTGATCACTGCCTTGAAGACAGTCTGCACAGTCTGGAACTAGAAAATCGGGAGCATCTGCAAAAAGAGTTATATGCGTATCGAACCTGAAATCGAGGCGCATAAAAGCGGGTCGTTATTCTCGTATTCTCTCGATCGATTCGTATATAGTCCTTGTCGGGACCCATCCGGCCTAGAGCAGGGTCGTCCTGATGCAATTTTTTAGTTCCCATTCCCACACACTTGCGGCTATTGCACTACACCTCTTGCTCATCCTATATCAGGCCACACCTCACTCTGTGCCTTCCACTTCCCCAAGAGCCGGTCAAGTAGAGAGGAAGGGGAGGAGTGCTGTGCGACACAGTGTTAGAACTAGAAACCTCTATTCAACTAAACTTCTGAAAATTGATAGTCTTTGGACGAGCCTTTTAACGTACATCCAACAAGGCCATCTAGCCCGCCCGTTGCTAAAGTCTCTGTCACTAGTTTTTGTTTGCAATTCGACTGTGAACCAGTTACGTCTCGATCATGTGGTCGCAGGTCCAGTTCCACAGTTTACCTGCAAAGGTCGCAAAGTATGACCGCGGGCTAACGGGCGGTTGCCTTCTTTTTAATAGCTTTGTTGTGTGTGTGTGATACAGAAGATGACTTTTCCAGTGCACAGTACAAATTCATTCTGAAGTGGTTTTTCGCTCCTCATCTGCTGATATTGATATTCATGTGGGCTAAGGTGACTATTTTCAAGAGTTTTTTTTTTTATAATTGATCCAGTCAACTAAATGTAGATAGCTCTATATCATTGTTATGCACTACATTGCTGGTTTCTGTGTTAAGGTTGGAAGTGAAGTCTTACGGAAAGAATTTGGTTGGAAGAGCGCTTTCTTTGAGAGACTGGATATGCCTTCGGCCTATCCATGGGAATACGTTTGGTGTTTTTCTTTCATTCCAATCATTTGTGCCATGTTGTCGTTCTCAAAGAATAGGGCAAGTTGTTTACTTACGCTTTATTATTGATTGAGGCTGCCAATGGTGATGCTTGCAGGTGAAATTGATTAACTACCACTATTATGGACATTTTCTTTTTGGAATCTTGCCATGTATGATTGGGTTTGGGTGGTCAGCTTCCGGAACTTCTTGAGTATATGAATGACCAAGAAAATAGCAATACACCTACATTCAAGGAAGGTATAGGTAATTTGTTGTTGGTAAAGTTCTGGGCGCTATGTGCCTCGGGGGGGGGGGGCAGTCACCGCGCGCGGCTGTGCGGCAACAGGAAATTCGAACATTCCAGCTTCTCACGCATGTCATGTGACTGCCCTCACCGTCATGTGACTGCCCTCACCCCCAACCCCCCTGAATTGGCTACACTCCCCCTGGCTCACGAATTTCCTGTTGCCGCACGAGCGCGCGCGGCGACTGGCCCCCCCCCCCCCCCCGACGTAGCAAACCAGCCCTTTTGGCACATCGGCTGGGACCGTATGCTGAATGTTGGGGAGGGGATGGTGTCCCCGACGGTGGACGGACCAACTTCAACGCGGTCCTTAGAACCGCCACAATTTGGTGCTTACCTCAGAACTAAGCCTTAAAGAGAGGACGGGTCCGTCCCCTCTCCAAGGCTTAGTCCTGGGGTGAGCAAACCAGCCCTTCTGGCGAGCTGCTGGACCAGCTGCACACACTTGCGTCAGTACTCTCCTATCGTACCAACCGAGTTGAAGTAAACCGTCGACCGTTGGGGACCCCATCCCCTCCCCAACATTCAGCATACGGTCCCAGCCGAAACGCCAAAAGGGCTGGTTTGCTTACGTCCCCCCCCCAGGCACATTGCGCCAATTCTCATTTGCATTGACTTTCATTTCGTCCGATATGATCTCCAGTCCGTTTCTTAGGGAGTATTTCCAATGGTTATCATATGGTACGTGTGTTCTTCGCTGTTGCTCTTCAAATCCACGGATTCGCTATGTACTTTTCGTACCATCTAGCCGCGGCTTGGACACCGATGAAACGGGACTAGCTGAATATGTTGTTAGAGGACTTTTCACTTTGTTCATGAAAGTCTTATTGTTATTTATTAAAGATACGCAGTTCTTGCTGACCCAAATTAGTTCTGGTATAGCTTGGGGCACCTTGAATTGTCATTCTATCATTGTTACTGGACTGCCTGAAAGGTTCGACCAGAAGTGTTGTTTAATGCTATACTGCTATGTATGTTAGAGATTTCTAAACCATATACAATTCGCTTTTTTTTGCTTTCATTTATTGAGTATTAATTCTTTAGTTGACAATCGGCCATATACTTGCTATGTGGTTCTATCAACTTTTAATGAATCCTTTCCAACAATTATCTTGTTAATACTGGAAAGCGCTGAGTTATCGCTAGTGTTTTTCATATAACTCTACCCCTGTGATTTCGTTGCTTCTTTTGAATTTTGTTGAACAGAATGTGGGGTTGCGGCTTCGATGAACATGACGAGGAATCTACTGATCTAGCTGTCATCAAGCAGCAATTCATGCATGAACCAGTAATAAGCTCTTTTGCTTTTCCACAACCTCCCCTGGGCATACAGGTGATTCTTGCTTTAACCTTATGCTGCCTACGACTCTACAAATTGGCAATTTCAGGCGAAAGACTTTGTGGCAACCCATTTTGGTAAGGATGCCAAGAACATGCAGTTCCGGAAGGGTACAACTACTCTCGCTTTCATTTATGAGCCTGCTACAGCCAATGACAAAGGTGGAATTATCGTTGCTGTCGATTCACGGGCATCTTCTGGAGAATATATCTGTACGTGCTATCGCATATTTTCTTTTCACATGTAGGGAACGCGTGTGATTGTGTGATTAACGATGGGCAATTTTCCCGTTTTGCGTCGCACGAAGCTATCTCGCTGCAAGAAGAATCAGGGGTGTCCATTCCTAATCAATGATAGTCTTGGGATGCCACGGCGAAAATTTTCGCGCTGCGAAGAGGGAAGAAGTTGATTTCTGTCTTGGCCAACCCATCCAAAAGAAAAACATGCTTGTAACTTGAGCTTATGTAGTTTACGATTTTTCGAAATTTTAGGCCGCTTTGGTAGACCTTTCAAGTTCAAATAGCAGAATAACACATGCACAAAACGTGTTTTTTAGCTTCGAAGTCAGTTATGAAGATTTTGGATATTGGTGACCGTATGGTCGCTACAATGGCCGGAGGTGCTGCAGACTGCCAATTTTGGACGCGAACTGTTGCCAAGTACTGCAAGTAAGTTATGACTTAGCCTTGAATTCTGAAGCGGTGTAATCGTGCAATGGTGATTCAGCCTGTTTGAACTACGGGAAAAAACTCAAATTACTGTGAGCGCTGCCAGCAAATACTTTGCCAATGTTCTTTATGGATACCGTGGCATGGGACTATCTGTGGTAAGTTTTTTTGTGAGTTTGGCTCTTTTATATTTCATGTAGCTGAGTCATTTTAGGGTTCGATGATTGCTGGTTATGACAAGAGAGGGCCGCAGATTTTCAAAGTGAGTTGGCACGGCTTCTTTGCTACATTGTGTGCTTGTGCAGGGATGTCGACTGGGTATATCTCAATGAAGATATCAATTTGTGTGTATTTCTGTTGCCTTTTGTATTGAATCTGAAAGAATGTCCATTTAGGTTGATAGTGACGGTGACAGGTGCCAGTTGCACATGTGTAGCGTTGGTTCTGGCTCTTTGAATGCTTATGGTATCCTCGACACACATTACAAGCCAAAAATGACTGACGAAGAAGCTCTGAAGTTAGGTCGCCGGGCAATCATGCATGCAACCTACAGAGATTCTGGGTCTGGCGGCGTGTGTAATTGTGAGTCATTTGATTTCTTTTTATCAATGTGACTTTACTTTAGCTCCGAGACTTTTTTCACACATTAGGGTGTGGCCGCGGCGAGCGCAGCCGAGTGGGTATTGCTTCCGCTGCGCGTAAACGCGAAAATGCCCCATCAGCTCAGTTCGCGGGCGCCTTCAGGGGAGCGTTTTCAAATTCACCCGCACAGCGGAAGCAATACCCACTCGGCCGCGCTTGCCGCGGCCACACCCCAATGTGTGACGAAAGTTTCGGAGCCGTTTACTTTGCTAGGCTTTGCTCACATTAGATCTTCAAGCAACGCTTCAGTTTAATTTCGTGGGCCCAGTTATTAGGCCAGCTGGAGAAGGTAAGGAGGGCTGAAAAAGGGTTTCTTCAGGGTTTCTTTGCAACACTAACAGCGTCAAGTCAGCTGTTTTTGTAATTATACTACGACGGTCAGAGTTCACGAATGCATCACGTCGAACTTTTAGACACTCGGATAGATCTTCGTGCAATTTGCTAGCGATTGGTCGCAAATTGTGACATCCGCCATGTTTCAGAATGGCCGATGTCAGACTTTGCGATTGGAGCGATTGTGCACCAATTGCAGGAGCGACGGGAGATTTACACCGCCGACCACCGATACACACGGCGCCGCTCGGGTAAATCTCCCATCGCTCGGGCCGTGATGTGCCTCCTTGGCCGTTGTGGCAGGGAGCTGCGAGCGACGGGAGATTTACGAGCTGATGGCGCCGAATTATCGGTGGTCGGCGGTGTAAATCTCCCGTCGCTCCTGCAATTGGTGCACAATCGCTCCAATCGCAAAGTCTGACATCGGCCAATGGTTGCTCCACCTACCTTAAATGCAAAAATGGGTGTTCAACTCAGTCCCTACTTTTTTGACTCCTAAAGCATATTCTTCAACTATTTTTATAGATATTATGGTTCCTTACCTTAATCAGCCGTGCAGAAATTGTGTGAAAAGTAGAAAACAGAGATCTTCGAAATGTTTGAAGCGTTGTCTCAGTAATTCACTAATACTTTTATCCCTTAGCATTCTTCGCAATGTTCTCATACAGCATTTAAAGGAATCTTCCACGGACCATGGACCAGTGGGCGGGACCGGAAGTTTTTGTGACGAAATGCATGGTAGGTACGGATCCACGTGTCGAACGCACGAACGTGAACAGGATTCACTTCAAACCTTCCCATGAACGTGGATCCGTACCTACCATGCATTTCGTCGCAAAACCACTTCCGGTCCCGCCCACTGGTCCATGGTCCGTGGAAGATTCCTTTAAGGCTCACAGAACTCGACAACACTCGATTTACTGTAAGTGATGTAAAAACTTTTTCCAGTGGTGCACATCACTCCAACCGAGAAACATCGTCTTCCACCGATCGATGTGAGCAAGTTGTGGTATGAGTTCTCGGACGAACTTGGTCGTGACATTGTGTATGAACCTCGTGATGATTGATCGCATTTTGTGCAGTTATCCTCAAATGTGGTAGCGGCTCAGAAATATTGTTCATCCAACTGGTTTTCTCTTTGTCCTAATCTTACGCGTTTTGCAATTATTTTTGGTAATTCTGAGGATTATCACTTTTCCTTTCCTGTATGTGTGGTGTTGAAAGCCTGATATCTTCGTTGTAATAAATTATTCTCTAAGCATCTTATCCATTCGATTATGGGACTCTCCAATAATGCTGGTCAAACCCTTTTGAGCATTGCACCAAATCTTTTGAAAAGGCTTAGTTTCTCAGCGACTGAATTGTATGGACGAGTTCCTTTCCTTTTATGTGATGCAGAAGAAGATGTGGACTCTCCTGAATGCGATTCGTTCGTAACAGCGCCTACCGAATTGACGCTGAATAGGTAAAGTGAACAGTTACACAGAAATCACAGTTTTGGTCCGTTCGATGCTCATGTTTCGGCAGTTGCAGAACGGATGATCTGTCGGGATTTGAGTCGTTTCTTTCGGCACGATCCATTATCTCCACTGCTAACGAAGCACATTCTGCCGATGTTTCCCATGATTCATCACATCATGAAAGAACATTGACCGAGGAAGCAATTCAGTGTATGTGATAAGCATGTAAAGATGGGTTGCCTTGAGCTACTACAGTCTTGTGGCTTTTTTTCTAGCTTTGATAGATTTAATATAAACACACACAATATACATGGTAGTTAACGCTCCTGCTTTGAGAAGTCATAATCACTTCAGCAAGCATTGAAGAGCTCGATAGAAAGAGAAGGGAACTCATCGTGCAAGCACGGGCCACAATTTTCGGTGACGACGCTAAAGTGGATGAAGAAGAGAGCAAGAAATCTACATCGACATCGAAAACTGGTGGGTATGGGGTGGACTTCGTTCATAGAATTCTTGTTGTTTCACTTATAGAACTTTCAATGTAGGTCCAAGACTTGTGGACTTGGATTTTGATCCTGCTCCAACCAAAGATGAACCCTGTTCGTCGAAGCAGATTTTGCTGAATTCTGATATCAGCGATGACGAAATGATGGACAACAGGAAGTATGTTGATTTCCTATGCGATCTGGTTTGTCTAGCTAATGTCAGCGGCAAATGGTTTAAGAGATCTGAGCGAATCTGGGAAGCAACTTCAAAGGCAGCTCGACAAGCAGGATAGAGAACGGCCCCCTTCGCGAGGACGGCTCGTCTCACCTACTCCGGTAATCCGTCGCATCATCAGCTTTCATGTTTATTGAATTCAAAGTCTTCCAAAGGGCGCGATGATCAGTATTTCCAGATATTAAAGAAGAAACCCAAGGAAACAGTGTTGTCAGGTGTCGAAAAGAGAGAAAATGTGGGAAGTGTGGCGCCAACACTCTTCGATAATTTTTTCCGTCTGAATATAAGGTTCGAGATTTCTTTCGGCATACTTTTCACAATTTTATTATTTTACGGAGAACTCACTTTTTTAGGAATCCTAAAATATCGTCTTCTACTTTCGAGTCCTACACAGATGGCCATAAACGTTTCCGTGTCTCCGATCTCAGACCAAATGCAGTGATAACAGGTCAAAAATCTTCTTGTATGAAAATTTACTGCTGATCAATAATTGGGAGGGGTCTCTACTTCATTCTCTGAGTCGTTGTGACTATCAAAACTAATTTCTGCTGATTTTGCGGCCAAATAAATCTAGGCTGTGTATTGCACACGTTTTTTATTCTGATAATTTCAGCCGATAGCTGGACCACCGCTGGTGTCGTTGTCAATCGCGAAGTTAGGAAAAGTGCTAATGGTAAAGACTACCTTATATGGAAGCTACACGATTTAAAGGTAACTATGAATAGCATGACATTCTGATGGGTACCGCACGCTCCATAAATCTTCTGAGAAAACAACAACAATGGTGTATTGTTCCTAATTATGTACGTTAAGGATTGCCAGCAGGCACCTGTTGTGGTGCTGCTTTTTGGTGAGGCCTACAAAGAGTACTGGAAATTGCAAGCCGGAATATGTGTTGCGCTAATGACCCCAACGTTCGCTGACAGTGATAGGAATTCGAATCCTAATTTGGATAAATTTAAGCCACAGGGTCAGTTGAAACAATAATCAGTATCTGCGCTACTTGATGGTTCCTCAAATGAAGAAGTTCCAGCAGCACGTGTCACGCTGAAGGTCTTCAAGCCTGCACAAGTTGTTGAGCTGGGTTACTCTAGTGATCTGGGCATGTGTAAGGTCAGTTATTCTTTATGCGAGCATTTTATTACACTCGCTCTAGTACATCCGAACGATTAATTTCAGGGGGTGAAACTGGACGGACAAAAATGTGGTAATTTTGTTAATACTTCATTGTCGGAGTTCTGTGTACATCACGTCATGAAGGAAGCACGAAAACTGTCAGCAAATCGAGGTAGACAATTATCCCTACTATATATAATGCGCTAAGTCTGTCTGTCTGTCTGTCTGTCTGTCTGTCTGTCTGTCTGTCTGTCTGTCTGTCTGTCACGAAATTCCGTATTAAGCGGACAACAACCTACTGGGTCCAGGTCAAGTTTGGGATGGGTGTACCATATCTCGAGAAGTAAAAAAACATACATTAGCCTAAGCGGAGCCCCGCCCACAGTGGGCGTGGCGTGCGAAATGATCGGTACTGAGGACCATGATTTCAAATTCAGTCACAAAACAGCCTCGAGACCGGGACAAAAGTGGGCATAGGTGTGGGTTGGTAAGCCAGATTGAACTGAGGAGACCCACCCTCGGTGGGCGGGGCGTTCTCTAGAAAAGGGTGCTCAGTGAAAATATTCATAACTCGGTTAAGAAGCCTACAGACCAGAAACGAAATTAGTGCAGGGGAGCAATGCCTAAGGTATTTCCACCACGCATGATGTGAACGGAGGCCCGCCCACAATGGGCGGAGCGTGTCGTGAAGCGGACAGCGTTTTCTACAAGAGCTCATAAATCGGCTCCGAGATGACTTAGAGACCGGAAAACAACGGATAGAGGTCAGGAGGGGAGGGGAAGCTAAATGTCAGGGATGGGCGTGGCTTACATCAAAGTGGGCGGAGTTTGCAATTAGGCTTATAACTCGGTTCCTAGGAGTCCCGGAGTCCGGGAAAAAAGCGTATAAGGGTTGGCAGAGGGAAAGGGGTCAACCGTTGTTGGCGGGCGGAGCATGCACCAAAGTGGGCGGGGTTTGCCACGGTACTTCATAACTCGGTTCCAATAAGTTCCAGAGATGGGAGAAAAGTAGAAAAAGGGGGAAGAGATGATAGCCGACTGATATCAGTGGGCGACCCACGCACCAAAGTGGGAACACCCAACCACCCACGGGTTTCACAAAATACTAGCTCGAGATTTCGTCGGCTGCAAGACATCATAATTTGCTCGCGAACACTTAGAGACGTGAAAAATGGTGAAGTAGTGAGAGGAGGAGTAGAGGTTGAATGTGAACGCTGGGCGTGGCACACCCCGAAGTGGGCGGAGTTTGCCACCACTCTCATAACTCGGTTCCTAGAAGCCCCAGCGCCCGGGAAAAAAGTGGATAAGGGTTGCCGGAGGGAAAGGGGTTAAATGCTATTGGTGGGCTAAGTGTGCACCAAAGTGGGCGGGGTTTGCCACGAAAACTCATGTCTCATAACGTCTTCTACAAGACCTCATAATTCGGCTCCGAGATGACTTAGAAACCTGAAAAAATATGTGAAGAGGTGAGAGGAGGAGTAGAGGTTGAATGTGAACGCTGGGCGTGGCACACCCCGAAGTGGGCGGAGTTTGCCACCACTCTCATAACTCGGTTCCTAGAAGCCCCAGCGCCGGGAAAAAAGTGGATAAGGGTTGCCGGAGGGAAAGGGGTTAAATGCTAATTGGTGGGCTAAGCTTGCACAAAAGTGGGCGGAGTTATGCACGAAACATTATTACTCGGTTCCAAGAAGACTTGGACACCAGGAAGAAAGTATAGAGGTCAGCGAAGGAAATGAAGTCTCAGTGGGCAGGACGGGGGAGTTACCCATGATTTTCGAAAGGGGAGTGTCTCCAAAGCAGTCGTACCTTGGAATCTCACTCAGCAGCTCTGCAGTAAGTAAGAGAGAGAACATTGCTTACAGACCAGCCTTACCACCTTCCAACCTATTTGAACCCCCGTGTGATGCGCGCGAATGCGTGCGCAGCCAAACTGGTACTTCTATAATATCTCTACATGTTTTTGTCCAAACGGGAGCAAAACTGGAACTTTTCCCTCAAAATTGGACGGGGTCAACTCTTCCATTTTAAATTGGTTTTCATCCACAGGAAAAGTAGTTCTGTGGTGCATATTGAGCAGGACCACATCCGGTTCGTACATCATCATGATACTTCGTTATTCTTCTACCTGCTCAGGAGCGCCTTTTTAAAGGCATAAACGTAGGATGGACGTGAGTGAGTGAGGTGCGAATAACCTAGAGGCAGGCGTTAGCAGACTTTACCGTGCTGACGGTAGACGCTTAAGAATCGACTTTATTAGGCGCCAAACGCTGGTCTGGTGAGTGCGCTCCGCTGCTCCGTCCACCCACCATGGTAGCATCGCATGATCTACGTCGTCTCGTTGATCTTACGCTCTCCTCATCTCGGAACCTTCTTTTCTTTCTCGGTGGTCATTGTCTCTCATCATATCTGTCTGTTCTGTAAAACCATAGAAAGGCTCTTATTTCTAAATTTTCGATGGTTTGTCTTCATTCTTCCTTAAGTAGCGGTCCACTTCGCGCTCCCTGCTTTATTGGAGCACTCTTGGCCCCACTTAAATTGATCCTAGAACGTTACTTGAAGGCACGAATTTCCAATGTCATAATGCAGTCAATTTGAAATGGCTACAGTTAGAATAATTCAGGGACGTTCAACAGCGTCACGTCACAACCACCTCCTAAAAAGACTAACTCTGGGTTGTACTGCAACTCCATCAGGTATAACTAATAAATCTTTTCATTTTCTTTTATTTTTTAAAGCAAAACGAATTTATTGCTAATAAATGCTGTAGAACACAAAGAGCCACAAAATTTCATTCCAAAAGAGTTGTATAGGATAGGAATAGAGTAGAATATGTGTAATATTAATGTTATATTTTCTGCGATGTTCAGAGCTGGTTTGTCGGGAGGGAATGGATTCGCCAATCCACCTATTTCAAGTAACATTCGCCCCACTCAGAGTAATATCATTAGATCGTCCGAGCTCAAGACAACAACGAAAACTGAAGAAAAGGAAGCTCTCAAGGAAATAATAAATGAAAGGGTAAGTTTTGTAGAAGTGCATTTCTGCGATAGCAATGTTTATACATTTGCTTTCGGAAGTTGTTATTAGCCTGTCTGTAATTGTAAAATTTAAAGATATAAGCCTCGTTTACTTCTGTCATCTTGATTCTTCTTTAGGCTCAAATGTTTGGTGCTCGAAACCTGAAACTTCTCAAGGATTCGAAGAAAGAAGGATCTGGGAAGTCAGTTTCGAGTGTCGCTACAAGTTCAATGGCGGATTTCATAAAGAGCCAAGCGGTTGGTCAAATTCATTAGCCGTCACCCAAAGCGACATTCTTCTGTGCTACCTTTTAAGGGTTCTTCAAATGGTTGTGCTTTACATGCTCCGAAACTGGGATATGGCCTTTGTGGTGAGAAGAATATTAATCTTGGTGTGACATCTCTAAAAGGAAGAAGTGTGTCAACAAATGATCCAGCCCGGGTGAGCGCAAATTTTTGACACCTTTAATGGGTCGCTGGTTGTTCAACGTGTTTATTAATTGCTGCATATTAGCTTCGCGCAATTTCAATTCTAAAGCGAACAAAGGAGCAGTCTACTTTGGAATCCAAGTCAGCAAAAAGGCAAAGGGGTAATTTTATCCACCTGTTATTTCTTGTCCTAGCCATAGCTGCCTGAGACGTGTT
>MU884149.1:0-11423 GCA_036418205.1 Ostertagia ostertagi | reverse complement strand
TCTTTGGGATTATTGAGCGTCACTTCAAAGGATGCATCTCTGAAGGTTTCGTCCTACACATCTCTTTTGTTTCCTCGTAAAAGTAAAGTATAGTGCCCACAAGGGCAGAAACTAAGTACCGAGACCATGATGAAGTAGAATTGCCTAGTGTCACATCATTGTGATACCATGCCGTGAACAAGCAATTTTGACTCGGACACTATGGGACCATTACTGAGCACATGTGGTTTACTTCGATCGCTGAGATCACTCTTTAGAATAGAGACGCTTGTTGGTTGGTCGCGGAGACATGATTATTACTAGAAATGTCGAAATGTAGTGTTAGAACAGCCTGGCTCATTTACTAAACACACTTTGTTATGGGTAGACCGGTATCATTACTTTCTCGATCACTGAACTAGCCGGATTTTCGGCGAATGGTGTGATGGGTGGTATATTGTGATTAGTGGCAACTACAGTAACCAAAGCAGGTACACAGCTCATCGGCAGCTAAACTGAAGAGCTCTCAAAAAGCGATAGACGCTAATAGGCAATTGACGAAGTGCGGGAAATGGGTGCTTCATCATTAGAACTATAGCATTCTTCCGTCATTAAGGTCACTCAGTTCTACTAAAAGCAGAATACTACTCAAAAAATATCCGGCTACGTTCATGTTTTCATAGGTCTCAGAAGCATTGCGGTAAGGAAAACCCATAGAATGAGAAAAAGTTGAAGAGGATAGAAGCGATGCACTACGATTACAACAACACTTCTTAACACTTCAACGACTTTACGAGTCTGGGATTTTCGCGGCGTGGGACTTTAGCGATTTTGCAGTCGCCTTCCCCTCACTTCAAGCCAAGAATTACGATATAAGGCTCGAATAAATATACAAAACTAATGGGACAAATTTTCTAGTTACAATCGATGTGTTACACTTAGTAGGGGTGTGTAGCAACAGAATCGTCCGAAGACCCGCGCTTGTATTCGCGGCCGCGACGTCGCGATGGCGCTGGACGAGTTTCTGTGGCGTCGTTCGACTTGAGTGTTGAAGGAACGCTAAGCCGGCTGCTCCCTTTATTATCAGCTCTCGCTCCGAACAGCCCAATATGATGTACTTGACAGTTATTTCGTTTGAGTTTGAGTGACTTGATGCATGAGAAACTACAGTGCACGTTTTGTAAAGATACAGAACTGTAAAGTGATGAAAAAGATGACATGCATGAGATCTCTTGTTTCCGAACAGACCGTAACAGTTGACCGTTAAGCGTAGCAACAGTGTCATGATAAATGACCGTGAAAAAATTCCGAGAATAATAAACAAAGCTTGGCGCAATGTGCCTGCAGGGGCGGTGTGTAGAAAGGCCACTAGGGTTAAGCCTCACGAAGAGGGACGAGTCCCGGACACGATGAGGATTACTTACGCACCTCGCAGCCCCTTCTCCTCTAAGGCCTAGTACTAAAACTGATGAATTGAGTCCAGCGCAGTGTTTTGGAAGAAAAGTTGTCTTAGCAGGCGAAATGCACTCAAATAGACTAATGTGGACTGCAGCGAATTCATCGCTCCAATCGAAAAATCCAAGTATTGCCGCGCCCATCGAAAAAATGCCGCATTACGGCGCCGCGCAAGCAACCGCGCGCGACGGCGCCAATCCCGGACGATTCTGTTGCACGCTCCCCACTTAGTAGTAGTCTATTTGCAAAAGTTTGGTTGGGATGGCGTGGTATGACGATAAAATGCAAATTGTAGTCGCTTCCGACGTGGTGGACTCAGAAATGTTTGTGACGCGGTTGCTTCACTGAAAACGTATATCTTCCTATACGTTCAGGTCTGTACCTACGACTTACATGCATCTACTACTCTTTTTCATATTCATGTTTAGGGGAGAGTAAGAAACGGAGGAATGAACCAAATTGAAGAACTTGTAGCACTGGAGAACTTTCACTAATGTAGAGAATATTCAACCATTCGGTCAACCACACCGTTTATGGTCACGTTATGACGTGATTTAGAGAATAAATTCTAGAATTCAAAAAATTCAAAAAAGTATTAGCGCATGCTCGAAGATTTAAATTATTCGGGTGCGAAGCGCATGCGCTGCACCCAAATATACAACTGTTTTCGTGTTAAGGATTGCCCTGGTAAATCAAATTCTCCGAGTCTGCTGATCATGTCCAAAAGTCGTACACAGGCAATAATGAAGTGCATCGAGTTCGGAGATTTCAAGAGGGATCGAACATTTTGAAAAACTAGCGACTCACCGATTCTGTGCCCGAAGAGCCGGCAGATTCAGGTTTTGGTTTCTCTGGAAATGTAGTGATTTTCACAAGCATAAAGGTATGCGTACACTGTGAAGTTTTTCAATATGAATGTCGCTCGTTTGTATTTTTCTCCCTCTCAGCTGCTCCGAGCTCTCCTGCGGTATGCACAGGTCCATGCGAAGGAGGCAACTTTTAAGAATGTTTCATATTCAATTCATCATGGATAGCTTATTTCTTCACTTATAATTGGATTGAACCAAAGTGACACTAAATTTTCGATCGCGAGCGTGTCCAGTTGTCAACAAGGAAGTTTCTGAATTTCACCGAAGCGTGTGCACAGCCTTCGAAAAAGCGCCAATGCACTTGTTAGCTCCAGCGCTTTCGAAACGTGAGCCGAAGCTTAGAAAAGAAAAATATGAACAGCGGTGGGCAGCGAAAATCTAGAGGCTTTCGGATCCAATCTTTGTCAAAGCACGAGAGACTCTCAATAACATCTGTATGCCACTTCTAAACTATCATAAGACTTTTGTTTGCAACTGAAAATGCGAAGTGACACGGTATGTAGCTGGGTCGAAGCGACATTCATATTGCAAGAAGCTAATGTGAAGAACGTAATCTCACTGGCAGGAGGCGCCCCTGTTACATTTGCTGAAGGTGCTCCTGCGGCTAGTACCGCGTCCTGAAAATAAAAAAAAATATTTTGCTCAAATACTTGGCGGAATTCAACTTTGAATCTTGCCTTGCTTACCTTTCTGGCCTCAGCATACGGCGGAGGTGCGCCAAGCGGCACGGATACAACTGGCTGGGCTTTCTTCAAAAATGATGAATTATCGCTTATTTCTCAGCTTATATAACATTTACAACGGCATAGCATACATTCCCCAACTTCACTTCACTTCACTTTCCCTTCCCTTATAAGAGGTATCTTAATTGAATATGACAATGTTTAGTCGCTTTCGTGATTTTGTACGGGAAGAGAGCTTCAGTGGAACCCAACAGATTATATGATATTTGTTTTCCAGCCAGTCGAGGACTAGTCTGGCGTGAGAGAGTTGAAGGTATATCTAGGTGGACTTCAGTTGTAATCCCGCGCAATTCACGATTATTATCCCAACATACAGGGGGGCCAAAATAAAAGACATTTTCTTCAGGTTGCACTTCGGCCTTTTTTTCTTCACAGAGATTGCCGTCGTTGACGGAAGTTCCTCAGCAAATATTCCCTAAATGTCCCTAAAAGTCACGCAGGATTTCTTTCATTACCTTTACCGTCTTCAGAATATTACGTCATCTGTTACCGTCATCGAGCTCAAAGAGGCCTACACTAATTGCTTTAAACCTGAAGCTCCTACATAATTCTTGGACCGATTCAACGTGGGGTAGTTTCCTAGGAACATTGGCTCCAACTATGCAACCCCACTCCTCTGTAACTCGCCCTTCGGAAGCCGTGGTAACGGTACGCGATCGGTCGAGAACCCCATTGAGCTCGACCAGAGCGCAATGTTTCCGGGGCAAACTTATCTGATGCGTCCAACATACAGTACTCGCCGTTTGAAATCGAAAATTCACGCGAATAACGCGAATCCTCGTTAATTTCGTGAATTCGTTATAACTCGGTTCAAAATTGAGCTTTCGAGAATCCGAAGATATCTTTGAATTCAGCTCGTCGGACACTATAAGAATGTGCTTTGATACTTTGGAAAAGCTCCATATAGGATTGCGCCATGCACTCGATTTTCATCTCAAAAAGTAGTTGCTCGCATGTGATGTGTATATAATCCCGCTTATGCGGGCTGACCGCTACACACAGAGAAGGGCCTCAAAACTTACCCCCAGAATGCGCCACGTACTCAATCTCATCCACTACATTGTGAGATTAGATGAATGTTATTTTCCGAATTCTTAGATCTTCATTTCGTTTTTAAGCGCTTACTGGCTTTACGTGTTCCTCTGCTCTCAATATCCCATCCTCTGTATATCAAGTGGAATCTTTGAACAGTTCTCAGCAGGCATAGTGGCCTATTATGTGACATTTTCCATTTTCAGAGGAGATGTTTTGCAGAAAGCTGTGAAGATAGCGAACAATTTCCTTCACTGTCGTAGACTACGGTCACTTGTCTGTAAGGATTATATGGAAACCTTGGTCGCAGGTGAGCGTTTCTTCCGTGGTGTGACCCCAAACATCACCCCTTGTCATGCCTTTGCCCCCTATTTGACAAGTCCCATTTTTAGAGGAATGTTTTGTAGAAAGCTGTAAAGAAGCGAAGAATTTCCTTCACTGTCGTAGACTATGGTCACTTGTCTGTAGGAATTATGTGGAAAACTCGGTCGCAAGTGAGCGTTCCTTCCGTGGTGTGGCCCCAAACATGCCTCCTCGTCATGCCCTTGTGGAATGTTCAGATTTTTTGCATTTCCAGATGAACTCGCAGACCTGAAATGTGCCCCGTTAGCTTCCCCGTGAAAAATGCTATCGAATGATATGCATTACTTCCCCCAGTTGAAACTTTGGTTTTTCACCGTTTTCAGCCTTCCCCTATTGCCGGATTGGATATTGCATTACTGGTTACGAATATGATATTCATTTTTGATAGCTGGTGTCATTTGGCGCCATTTGGCGCCGTTTGGCGCCAATTTGGCGCCACGGCTGTTTTCACCAAAATCTGCTGAAACTTCGTCATTTGGGGTTATTTGGGGTCTGTCGCGACCTGGTGCCCCGAGGTGGTGTGATGGATGAAGCGCATCGGTGGCGGAGCACCGAGGACACGGCAGAACGGGTATTAGAAGGGCCCGAACACCCTGTCCTAGGGGGATGCGTCGCGTAAGGAATGCTCTGACGACTGTTGCCTGCCGCGAGCCTGGTGAGGCCCTCTCCCCTATCTGACGACCTTACGACCGTGCTGCTAAAGATGTGTAGATATTGCTACATAACAGAACACTAAGTATTAAGGTGATTTATACTAATATTACAATAGATTGCGAGACTACGTTATATAGAATGAGAGAGAGATGGGAGGAACCTACGGGCACGATCGGAAGGATAAGCGGCGGAGTGGTATGCGACCGATCCGTTGGCTGTCGAAGATGGTGTTGACGGCAGCTCCAACCATGGCTGAGGACTCCACGGACACAACCGCTCGGCGAGACGACGACTGGACGACGACTGACAGACAGACGAGCGCGGGCCAAGGCAGAGATGCAGAGCACTTCCCGCACTTCTGGATGTTGCCATGGAACCGTGTCTGGCGTCTCGTGGGAAGCGCGTAGTATTTCGTCCTCTAGCGTGTTAACGTGCTGAGCACGGAAGGATTCGCGCAATAACTCTTGTCTAACGTTGAAAAGGTCGTGACGCCCATCCAAAAAACCCACAATCTCATACCACCACAAAAGTCCTCCCCACCCCAAACCCCAGAAGTTATTACGGGGTCCTGATCACGAATATAACATCCAGTCTTGACGCCGGCGCCATGTGGTGTCACAAACAACACTTCACAGTCAGAGCGTACTCTTAGGCACCTTTCTCAGAGCGCCGACTGTCAGACCGTGGAAAAGGTCATCGAATCGGAGACTTTCCCCACAGGAAGGAGCCAGAAGCATGTTTCACGTTTTCGACAACGGAGAATAACGATGGCTCTTGCTACTCTTTAGCGACACAATCGTCAATGAGAGCTACTGGGCTTAGCCTTGAAGGACGTGTACGAGACGCTCAAGTTGAATAATCTGCACTTACTGGTTGCGATCCATGGGGTTGATGTCTGTGCCACTATGCCATTCATGTCAACGATCCATGAGCCTGATCAACGACGAACGGCACAACGGCTGGATTTGCAATCGTCGAGCGTGCCGCACTGGACCGTCGAACGAGACCAGGGTCTACGTTCATGCCCGAAAGGATTCCTTTTTCGAGAACTGTAACTTTCCTTGACGAGACCAGGGTCTACGTTCATGCCCGAAAGGATTCCTTTTTCGAGAACTGTAACTTTCCTGAGTCCACGGTGTTCGCACTGCCCTATTTCTGGCTGCGCGACATGGGCAAGGTGAAGGACAAGGAATACGAGCTCAATGTCGGCCACACCAGTTCAATTCAGTGGGAGCGGTTCTTCCGCGGCGAATGTGTGGGGCACTTCAGGAGGAAACCCGCCCGATCATCCGGAAGGTTCGGGTGCGAGATGGAAATTGACGAAACACTGGTTATCAAACGCAAATACAACCGCCGACGTTGGGTACGCAGGCACAAGTGGCTGTTTGGAGGCATTGAAAGAGGAAGTGGACTCCTTCGGATGGTCCGAAGGAAAGACGTTTCAACTCTACTGCGGCTCATCATGAAGTAGTACATCGAGCACTACCACTCAGTGGCAGCTGAGGAGCTTACAGTCGAATTGCTGCTCTGCCCAACGCATACAGGCATCTCCAGTGAAAACGTGAAATATGCTTCTGGCTCCTTCCTGTCGTGGGAAACGTCTCCGATTCGATGAACCTTTTCCACGGCCTGACAGTCGGCGCTCTGAGAAAAGGTGCCTAAGAGTACGCTCTGACAACACCGGTTTATAACGAATTTTGGTGGAAAAGCCGTGGCGCCACAATTGGCGCCAAATGCGCGTAAGCGCCAAAAACGGGTGTCGCTTTCGTATCAGGGAAAAACAAGCCGTGGCGTCCACTGGGCCAAACGGCAATGGGTCAAATAACACCGGCATCAAAAGTGGAATGTCCATAATTCGTATCAGGCATCCATTACCATCTACAAGTTGCGCGCCAAATTGAAACTTGCAGATTTTGACAGTGCCTAATCGTGGACAGTCGCACCCAATCCCGCATAGTGAGGAAAGGTTTACCTCAGGGGATTACAACGCATACCCTTATCTCGAGCTAGCAATTATTTCACACGGAGCCAGCCTAACGGGCATTCAGGTCTGCGAGTTCATCTGGAAATGCGAAAAAATCTGAACATTCCACAAGGGCATGACGAGGAGGCATGTTTGGGGCCACACCACGGAAGAAACGCTTACTTGCGACCGAGTTTTCCACATAATTCCTACAGACAAGTGACCATAACCGTAGTCTACGACAGTGTAGGAAAATCCTTCGCTTCCTTTACAGCTTTCTACAAAACATTCCTCTAAAAATGGGACTTGTCACGTAATAGGGGCAAAGGCATGACAAGGGGTGATGTTTGGGGTCACACCACGGAAGAAACGCTCACCTGCGACCAAGGTTTCCATATAATCCTTACAGACAAGTGACCGTAGTCTACGACAGTGAAGGAAATTGTTCGCTATCTTCACAGCTTTCTGCAAAACATCTCCTCTGAAAATGGAAAATGTCACATAATAGGCCCACTATGCCTGCTGAGAACTGTTCAAAGATTCCACTTGATATACAGAGGATGGGATATTGAGAGCAGAGGAACACGTAAGCCAGTAAGCGCTTAAAAACGAAATGAAGATCTAAGAATTCGGAAAATAACATTCATCTAATCTCAACAATGTAGTGGATGAGATTGAGTACGTGGCGCATTCTGGGGTAAGTTTTGAGGCCCTTCTCTGTGTGTAGCGTCAGCCCGCATAAGCGGGATTATATACACATCACATGCGAGCAACTACTTTTTGAGATGAAATCGAGTGCATGGCAATCCTATATGGAGCTTTTTCAAAGTATCATTCATTCTTATAGTGTCCGACGAGCTGAATTCAAAGATATCTTCGGATTTTCGAAAGCTCAATTTTGCGCCGAGTTATAACGAATTCACGAAATTAACGAGGATTCGCGTTATTCGCGTGAATTTTCGATCGATTCTCAAACGCGAGTACTGTAGATGGCCACTATGAAGATTTCTTATGGAATGAATGCGCTCTTCAATTCTAAGTTGGGAGCACACGCGCTTTGAGCTGAGCAAAGTGTGATTGAATCCTCTTGAGTCTGGAGACAAAATGTCTTTTTTTTATTGCACCCCCCTGTATAGATGAAAATTTTCACTGTGACACACACAGTGACCCGCACTGTTTCCACAGATTGGGCCAAAATTATGGTAACCGCGAGTGCGCGGTCAAATCCTTTTTTCAACTGCTGACTATCTTCTCCGCTTTGAGTATAAATAGTGTGTGATAGACGCGAATAAAGTAAACTTGCTTGTCTCTTTGGAAACGCAAAATACCTTTGGCAGTTCGCAAATACTAGTGGAACAAAGCGGATCAACAATATTCTTTTTCTCGTCAATTGAACCTACATATAAGGGGGTTTGGCACGCTGCTTCTACCAATTGTGTAACATTACAGGGGATGAATGCCACGATAAGCGTAGAACCACTTAAGGTGTAGAAGGAGATCCACACATGGCAGCTATCACCAGTCAAATATTTGATGCATAAGCTTCTCGGCCCCCTTTTTACAGATTTCGTGAGCTAAATTGAAAAAAAAAAACTGATGTAAAAGACTATACTTGCAATCTGTTTAATATGCAATGTCTGTCGCTTTAACACATTAGACTAATGTTTTTAGTAGGCAGCACTTCAAAGCACCTCCGCTTAAGGAGAAAATCCTGCAGAGAGGGATTTTTAGTGTTCTTGGTCTTCTAACATCCCTTATCTGGGAATCCCCCAACGTGTTCAGCTGGATTCTCGAGGCGGGAGTAACTAAAACCCCAAAAAAGTTCTATTCTCAGAAGGAGCACAGCAAAAAACTTGGAAATATCTTGATGCAGCTCATCTGTGTGCCATCGCGCACGCTTTCTCTCTTCATCTGAAGCTTGTATGTGTGCAATAGGTGAGTTCAAATTAGTACTGGTCTGTTTTGTTGTGAGAATCACCAGCCCTTTTTTGGATTTTGTTTACATTAGGCTAATATTTGGTTTAGTGTCGTGTTTGTTTTGTTTATGATGTCTTGGTTACCATAATTTTGGTTCATGTAGTGCTTCCGTGAAAGTGCCCTCACCTTCACTAGCCTCCCTCACGGGAATGTATGTACTACAAAATCAAGGAAATGGTAACACAGCTCTGATCACCACAGCTGTAATCAATTTGTCTATCACTCAGTGCTCTCAACCCTCAGTCGCCCACTTGATGCCTAGAACAGCGTAGATCCATCATTTTGCTAGGCTCAATGCCGAGAGATTCATACGACGGTCGCAACAGCAAAATTCCCACACACTTCTGGATAGCCCTCAAATCACTGGAAGTTCCACTCTTATCACAAAAACTGCAGTGCTGATTCTACCGGGTATTGCATTACATCAGAACTAACCGGAGTAGTTAGCCGGTGAAAAAATCGCAGTCAGATTGAACATCCGAAATCGGAAAACCTGCTTTCCTCTACCCACTCCACTCCAACCCCACATGAAGTGACTCATAATCTCGCAGACTGTAGGATTTCGCAAATGGTCATCATGCCTTTCCACACCGTCTGATCAACGATTTCTTGATCAGAAATCTGAGTCAACGATTGGTGGTCCTAAGGCTGATGCCGGAGAACACAGCACATCACCATACACAAATAAAGACTACCACTCACTGCGGCTTCCTCTTCCTTCAGTTTCTCCTTTCCAGCTTTCTCCTTGTCAGGTCGTTTTACGTCAAGCTCAAGCAGTTTTGTTTTTGAAGGAAAGTGGCGATTTGAATTATGGCGGCTAAAAAAACCTTTCTATAATAAGAAGTGAGCTATAAAAATGAATACCTACTTAGCAAGTCATCGGGCGAAACAGCAGCGTCTTTCTTGTGGTGGACGTACTTTTCCCAATAGAGTGATTAGAGGTACGGTGCGGGATCAGGCGAACCCACCTTTTCCATCCCCTAGCGTAGTAGCTAGGCGGTCAAGCGCTGATATCGCGCCCAACGTGCAGCTTGAAAGTGCACGACGGGCGCTGGAGGCTCGCTCATCCCGCAATCCACACCTTCGTCTGTAAACCCTACCGCTGCCGACTGGCATGTGACGCTGCAAGAAAAGCGAGGGCTTTATTCATAAGTTTGTGGCAGAGAGTAGCATTGCGGTCCAATATCATTGGCACTACAAGCAACGACAGCCACCTTCGTGAAACTCGTCCAACATGCCCCTTCCCTATCACAAGGAGGTATGTGGCTGAAATAGAGAACGTCCTACCAAGGAGGTTCCTTCTTTCTTTTCTATTACCTATCTAGAACACTACCACCTTCAGCTTCATTACAGAATGCTTTTACACACCTATTTTATCCCGTGATTGCCTGGTGGAGCGTGGTGATAACGGCCGCCGGGACCAATAGGTGCGAATGAACGAAATGAATGGGCAAAAAAGGTTTTATCTATCGCGTTCCAGTCTCTTTCTTGGTATTCACAACTGCACCTCTGACAGTGTCTCCATTTATTTCCAACGAGCAGTTATTCATTTCATGATACTCGCCTTCAAGTAATAATACGTTCTTAGTTGCATTGTAAGCAAATATCGTGCGGTGGTGTCCTGCCATTAAATCGTAGTCAGGAATTTAGAACGGGGCTTCAGGTCAAGGATTCTTTAGCACACTGTCAGATTTGACTCAGCTGAATGGACGATCATCTCCAAGAATTTAGGTGTCGCCTGAGGTGGAGTGGATGGAGTGTATTAGGTTGAGCAAGAATTATCCGCCGTTCCCTTTCACTCATTTTCTTGACAAAACTAAACAAAACAACCACATATTAGTTATCAACACGTTCTCGAACAGTTCTCTCGACCAACCGTGCCTTCACTCCAAACTTCGTTTATCCTAAAGCAGATGTGGCAGCATTCTGTTTCGAGCTTAAGGGTACTAAAGTAGCATGAGCAACCTTTTTTGCTCGCGTTCAAGCTCCATAGTAAAGTGTTGTGCTCTGAGCAAAAGATTGCGCGCTTTTAGAATACGTTATAATCTTCGAAGATAACCAGCAAAACATCAAAGAGCTATTAGATTGAAATAACGGCGGATAATTTTTGCTCAGCCTAATAAAACAAAAACAAATTGGCATGGGAGCAGACCACGCGCCGCCGATGGTCCCCTAATTGATATCGACCCGTATCTTTTTGCAAAAGACCGGTGAATTATTCCGGATCCAACATATTTAATCAAATCCCTAGTCATCAGTGCAAACTCTCCACCGTCAACGCGAACGGTGTAAAGAAATTGGTGACATCAACATTTCGGCGTTATCAGCTCCTATCAGTAGTTATCACTTTCCGCCACCCATCATCAGTGTTCACGCCGGCCCCCTAAG
>MU884140.1:0-19259 GCA_036418205.1 Ostertagia ostertagi | reverse complement strand
CCGAGAGTGAACGTACGCACGGAGACACAGACGGCTCGCGGGTGGCGAGAGTGAATGCCGGCGCGGAGAGCGGTCAACATCGGTCCAACGTCGCTCCAATATCGGTCCAACGTAACGGTTGACCCTGCCACAGACCATGGTTAATTTTTCCTGAACGGCCCTCTGAATACCAGAAAAGGGGGTCCCTAGTCACACCTTTTTCACCAGTTTTTCAATCAAAGTCTATTTGTAAGGGTTACTGACGGTCCTAATCATGAATATGGTACTAATTATTCATGCTAACTCCATTTTGCGCGAATTTGGAAACGTCAACTCGAAATGCAAAAATTTGTCACCACGAGGAATCGAACTAGGGACCTCAGGAAAAATGAACCATGGTTCTGTGGTCCCCATATGTGCCCCAATGTCATGCAAGAAACCATTTTGAAAAAGCTTGGCACACCTGAACGACCTCCCTTGTAAGATGCACTGTGGCACATTAGCGGCAAGTACAGAGCTGTAGGGGGGGACACTCTGTCGTGCTCTGCCTCTTTAGTGCTGAGAATGAAGAAGGGGATTTTGGAATTGCGTTCATTATTGAGCACATACGGGACAGTGTGGAAAAATTTGTGTAAATGGAATATAGACTTAGGCCCGCCTGAAAAGTATAATACGTCCTGTAAACTTAGCCTATCTCCACATCAACGCATAAGTAGGTGAAACATATGGTTAACTGGCGCTGAAGGTTGAAAACTTAAGTCTGAGCAGTATTGCTAACACGAAGTACTGGGATCGAAGCGATCAGACAGCTGGGTAAAAATCGGTCGAGTATTCATCGACGATTCGTCGAGGATTTTTGCCTGTTCAGTCACGCTCTCCCGCGCGAACGTTCACTCTCGCCACGCGCGAGCCGTCTGTGCTCTCCGCGCGTGCATTCACTCTCGACACTACTCCCACCAGGGATTTCCTTGAATGTGGACATTACGACATTGTAGAGCTTACGTTGAGTACAAGAGTTTTGAAGGGACGTTACTCCCATGACAACATGTTGGTTCTTTCCATTGAATTGAAACAGGGGGCCTCCGCTATCACCCTGAAAATAATCTTATAGACTGTTGTAGTAATTGGTACTGTCGATAATATGGCAACAAGAACTTACGGGGCAGACACCCACTCCTGGAAGAGGCTTTACTTTGATGAAGTTGTTGTCGAATTCCACAAAATTGACAGTCACTACCTGCTGCCCTACGGGCGCCAAATCAGGTCTTGCTGCATCCGCTGAAACATTGAAATCTTATAAGAAAGGCAAAAATCGTACCCAGGTCAACGTTTCGTCCAGCTGAACCAGACGAGGGTTGTATTTAGGATTTTAGGGAAGAAGTTCGTGTTTGGGATTCGCGCTTGGGGTTGACAAAAGTTTAACTAAATTGAATGGGGTCGTATTTCGCAAATTCGGGGGAGGGGCGTGGTGGTCTTGGAGGAGAGGGGCCGTTTCCGAAGAACGGGCAGGAAGGGTATCTTGACGATCCGAGACAAAACTAGGGAAGGAAGTGTTAGACGCAGAATTAGAATGTTTCGTTATTACCCGCCTCTTTTCCTCCCTCTCCCTCCAAGTAAGGTCATAAGGCCGACCCCTCAATGCTGTTGACAAGGGTTATATCAAGACCTAAGGGAGTGATCTGGAACTTTGGATTTTTCGCCTGACACCGCGATTGCCCGGTAAGTGTCCTGGGTCTAACTATCATTTTTGCATAGTTCCAGCAACCTTGGTGTATGAGAAAGACTTGGCGACTTGCAGCACCAGCATTAAGCTTTTCTGCGCCAAATGTATGCGATAGCCGCGTTCTACGAGTTGAATCACCGTATAAATGATTTCGTAGCAAAACTTAATAGCGAGGAAAGGAAACCCAGCCCGATATTGGAGAACTGGGGGAATAAAGGCGAAATTTGTGTCGAAAATAAAACCCTAAAAATCATTTACTGTGTTAATACGTACGCATGCCTCTCCAACCAGATCCAGCCACTCTAAGAACACGAGCAATTGGTTGGTTTCTATCCGGCAGACATATTCGGTGTCGCAAAGGTGTTCAGGACGTTTCCGCCAAGCTCAACTATTCGCTATGTCGTTTTCTGAGCTGCATTCATTGAACGCGTCATGATAGTACACCTGAAATTGCCCCTATATGATCTGTCGCTTGAATGCGGAGTTTTCTAATAAAAGGCAGCTCAATCAAAGTAGAAGTTGGTAAAATGTCACTGATGAAGAGAAAGCTATGAGAAAGGACCGAAAACTTCAGCCTCGTTCTGCCCAATGATCCGCACGACTAGATCCCATCTCTACTCTCTTGTCTCTCTCTCTCTCTCTCTCTCTCTCTCTCTCTCTCTCTCTCTCTCTCTCTCTCTCTCTCTCTGAACGGCTAGAGACTTGCGGGTGGTTAGTCAATTAATTGGCGTACTCGCGACGATTGTTGCGCCGGGAGGCGCCATGCTGGAGCCGCACCATAGCTAAACTGCAAATCGCGCTCGTTGCGCGTTGGTCCGCGCTGTCGGAGTTCGCCTGTCTGTCACTAAGTGATTTACTCTTCTCTTCGTCTTTCGACTTTATATCATTGTAATCTTTCCTTCGGGAGCTCAGATCCGATGGGTCGAGGGCTTTCGACTCGTTATCGCGCTTAGTTTTCGGCCTAGTTTCTCGATGATGGGCCACTAAACGTTGTTGGCGGTAAGCATTTCAAAGGGCTTCCAACCACATCCAGTGGGTCTACCCAACCAAACACGGTCAACGACGTCATCGAAACTGCACCGCCTCCAGAAATCGTGACGGCTGCCTCTAGAGGTAACGGTAGGAATAGAGTTTGAGCATTTGCACTTTTTGGAATAGAGTGCAGAGATGCGAATGGAACACCCGTGCGAAGAAAAGCAAGAAGAAGTCGTCGCAGGAAGTCGAATGTAGGACTTCCCAAACGCGAAAAGCGCAACGAGGTTCTAGGAAATGCCCACACTGTGGCGTTTGCCAGCGGTTGGCATTGCTATCAACCTACCCTACCCAACTGGTTTCGCGCCTGATGTCAGCTGCGCACCACCCGCTGTGGTCGGCCATAGCTGCGCCGGGCTTCCATAGCCTCATGGACAAGGTCGGGGCGTTGCTACCGTGTAAGTCGAGTCACAAGCATGGCTTCATCTCTGTGCTTGCAAACTTATCCAGTATTGATGGGGAGGGAGCTTCCTTTGTCCATCTCACCCCGACCCGTGCCTCTAGGGGTCACTACTGATATCAGAAGAAGCTACTCAACCTACATGAACTGCCCTTATCCATGGTATCGTGCATCTATTTCGGATCAGGACAACGGCTTACCGACAAACGCTGCAAACTCGTTGCCTTGAGGTCGGCGAGTATTCCTTAATAGAGTAAGATCGCGCTCAGAAAAATTTTTCCGCAATCCAACAGTAACCTGTGCGCCATTAGCTGACAAGCTTCTTTACGCAGGATTTTGTCGTTTGTGTGAATCAGGCAGTGGGCGGCGGTCAGAATGTGACGCGGAGAGATTAGCACTCCACTACATATAGTCGCTGAATTGGAGAGCAGTTTTGGTTGGAACGTCACTGAATATTGTTCTTGCTTTGCAAGAATGTCATCAATAAATAATCACAATTTTCTTCCCTAATGTTTGAATCACCAACCGGTGGACCAACTGGCGGAGGTGGTGGTGGATAAGCAGTGAGAAGGAGCGTCAAATAAAACCGCAGCGGTTTGGAGTAAGGTGGAGGCAACGAATAGAATAGTAGTTCTGGCGTGTTCTCGGCCGACGATTGTAGCTACGGGCCCATACAACCAACACCCTCACATCACTACTCCCCATTTGACTGGTTCTCGAGGGGAAGGGAGGGGATGTGCTAGCAGTTCTCGTTTTCCCCGAAGTTTATCCCATCCTTCCAGGCTTAGCATTATCCTCCTGACTACACCAGCGAAAAAGGGTCAGTCAGCGAGATGGGATGTAATAGGCTTGAGAAGAAAAAGAAATTCTTGAAGACGCGATAGCATGAAAATCAGCAAGACAATGTAAGATTGCCCGAGCTACGCGAAGGGCGGAAACGCCACCAAAAGCCGTGGACGGAAGAAGCAGTTCGCGCACCTAAATAATGATCGTTTGCGGGGCATCTTCGTCCACTGCAATCGCATCGGTGCTACTTCAAGAAAGGATCGTTGAGATTGTAGGATAAGTATTAGGTACCGGATATCTTAGTGTCGTTTTTTCACCGCGAGTTTCGGACCACCAATATTTTAATTCAAAATCCAGTGAGTGAAACGGCATATCCATCGAATGACTCATTAGCCCTTTCCCATTTACCAGTATGAGTGAAAACCTCGTACGATTAAAGTTAGGAATTTTTGAGACGAAAAAGAGAGGTAGGTCGAATTTGACATCATCTGACAAATCATCCCTCTCACTTGCTAAAAGTTAGGCCTGGACAAAAGAAGTATACATTTAGTTAGAGTAGGGTCTGCACTGTATGGTGGAAAATTTATTACTTACCAGCTCAACTGGACAATTTTTCCCGGAGTCTTTTTTGCCACATGGGGTCAAAAACGCACCCTTTTTGAGCACACGTGAGTAGCAGATGAGCACATTTATTAGAATTTCTTGTGTCAATCAACTTCGTTAGAGCGTTTGTGCACCATCGATCAGTCACTGCTAAGGTGTCCTACCATTTCAGCACAAGACTGGTGCAGCCCCGTCTTGACTGATTTAGCTAGGACCACCTTTTTGGCGACGGTTGCGGGCATCCCTTCAAAGACTTTACTGTCTTTTAAGAAAACTGTGAAAAACCGATGAGCATTTTAAATGGTAGTATTCCCTCCATCAAATGCAATGCTGGTTTGGTGGGCGGAGGTTACAGCTCTTCTTGTTCCTCGTAATAACTTCGTATAACATGCAGGAAACCATTTTATAAAAGCGCTTCATGCCCTGGAAGACCCTCCCCCCTCTTTTGTAAAATTTGGCTTGCCCGGTCAGGGAGGAGAATGAATCCATTATTTTAGGATTCGCCGAACAGCGCCAGAATAGTCAAGACAGGCCAGGACCACAATCAAAATGAAATTGTTCACAGCACCAAGCATTCTTGGGAAATATTTGCAAGGCGAACTGCGGCAAAAAACACGCAGTAACCAACAAAAACAACAAGACTTCTTCCTTCCTTTATTGACTCATGACTGTTGTTGATTTATTCTCTTTTTTGTTGTTTATTTATTTGCTCCGGACAAGTAGCCCATCTGATCTAAAGCAAATTTTCAGATTATTCCATGTGTTCTGATCTCATCAATGGCCGTGCTCGGGTTTTTGATGCCACCGGAAACTGGTGAAAAAATCAACATGATAATCACAACCCTTCTCAGTATGGGTGTCTACCTGCAATCGATTACGGAAGTCGATTCCACCCACATCAGAAGCCGTGCCACTAATTGGTGAGCGAGATTAGCTATGTGGGACGGGATATTTTTCATACTATTTTGTTCTGCAGGGATGTACTACGTGTCGTCCTTGTTTATGGTATGTCTAGCCACATGTGTGAATGTCATCACACTCAATATGCATCGAAATGGAGCTGCTAATCAGGGAAGGTAAGTATATTTCTAGCGGGTCCTTCAATTTTGTTCGGTTTCCCAGCAGGGTCAACTGTGCCTTGCACTGCTTCCCACCGGGTTGGGTTTTCCAAAGGAGACCGTTTTCGTGAAATCAGATGGGGTTATGGCTGCTGGAATGAGGATTGGCTTGTAGGACGATTTGCACGGAATGGAATCTTCAGGTAAGGCTCGACGGCAGTTTAGGGGGGCAAAGTGGACAGATTCCAAGCATTCTTTCATTTCTCTCTCTTCTCGCAGCGCTGTTTCTCTACGCACACAAAACCACGGCCGATCTCTAGGAAAATTTTCATTGTGTTCTATGACGCTTTTTGATTTTTTCCACACTACTAGTGTTAGCCATGTAATTCCTATCCTATTTTTGAACATATTAACTACTCGACTTTAGCCTGACCCGTGTCTTTTAAGGTCCGGTGATTGCCGGACGGTGAAGGTTTTAACAAATGTCTAGGTAACGAGTGCTTACAGTACTGTGATCAGAACACATGAATCAATGGCGGCATTCTTGCTTTCTGGTTTATGCCCTCCCACTTGATTTCCGTTTACTGGCTCAGTCGTGAGCGAGATACACTAATCAGTAATTGGTCAAATAATTTGTCGATTTGCGCCCCGACATCTTTAAGGCCGATGTCAGACTTTGCGAATCGCGCGATTCGCTAGCGTCCGCGGTCGCGTTGCGGTACCAGCCAATTGAGTGATTCACTGGCCGCGACGCGACCGCAGACGCTAGCGAATCGCGCGATTCGCAAAGTCTGACATCGGCCTAAATGTATAACCAAATTAGGTGGTTGAAAGCGATTGGTTCCATAAAAAGTTCGCAATTTTCTGGCAAATTTACTAGGTCACATGTATTGCAGGCATGTGCCATGTTGGATGGAAAAATGGGTTCTCGGCTATTTGGCTTCACTGATGCGGATGTCTATTCGTGAACCGGATAGCGTGTCGCTATTAAAAATAGCGCAGGTATGCTGTCTCGGCCTTTTTTTTTTGATCGCTATATCCTAATCTGCCGGATGGAACATTTGACCGCATAACTGCAGGATTTGTACGAGTTTTCGCACCCAAACGGCGGATACGTACTTTTTACATCGTCTATCGTTATATCCACTTTTACACGTTCACAAATTTTTGACCTCTTTCCTGTTTTGCAGCTATTTCTCAATGATATTTGACCACCTATGAGAAAATGAATGATTGCAGAGCAAGAAGTCGACGATAAGGCGGAGTTCAATTTTGCGGGATTTGAAGCGGATCAAAAATCACGATCACAGAAGAGGAGGGTTCCAGGAATTCGTCGAATGCGCCTGCCTCACTCAGGACAATGTACGTGATCCTGAAAAAGGAAAATCTTAGGTTTTTTGGCTTTGCATCCTGTAAAAAATAATTACTCTTATGGACGATTACGCGTTTACTGAGTCGACCTTCCCATTAGGATCTAATTTGTATTCGATCTGTAGGTGGCGGAATTGATGCAGTGAAAGTGGCGCCACTCAGCACAGGCACTTCGGAATCCAGTTCAAGCCAACCGCGTCTTCAACCCCTTTTCGAACCACTTAATTATGTCGAAACAAGCAGTCAGAGATAGAAATAGAAACTGTACAAACAGCGCCACCTCGATTCAATGTCAGGCCAAATCACGTTGCTCCAAACATCCGTCGCGTCCTGAATCAATGTAAGGTTGCCGTGGCGTATCTGCAAAAAGCGAGGCTAAGAGCTCTATTTTTTATTCTTTATTCAGCCCCTCGTGCAAACTTAGGTGGTATTCAGCACTGATGTCAATACCATTATAATAGTTTGATACTGATGCTAAGGTTACTTACCAACAAGCCTGGTATTAGGAACGGTGTATCTTACCTGAGGGGATTGCAAGCCGCGTACCTGCTGCACGGTAGCTGTTGCCGATGTGAGACTTCAGCTCATATTCTGATGCTTTTAGATCTACTTTGACCAACAAAATACGATGCTTCCCGCCTTGATAAACCCTTTTCTGTCTGCGTCACGCGTCCTATTTTTTGGGCAAGCATGATGGCATCAAAACTGCGACTAAACCCATACAACTCGGACAGCCCAGAGTGGATGTCAACGCTTTTGTTTTCTCAGAACGCGTCCGAACCACTTGCCAACCTTGGGAGGGTGGAAGGCTTAGAAGAACGCAGTGATTCGATGTAGAATTTGTAGAAACACATAGGTTTTATGCTACTTTCCCACTTGTCTTGCATTTGTCTCCACATACCAGCCATCCTCGGACGCTGAAAATGGGAGCAAAAGTAGAGTTACCCAGCCCTCTTGCCTCTATTACAGGTTTGCGCCCGCCCATACTACAGTCCAGGTAAATAAGGGACACTGCAAAGAAAACATCCCCAAAAGGGAATGAATTGAGCTGAAAGCAATGCGAAATAAAATGTGATATATGATAAAATGATAACCAGTAAATCATTCGGAAATGTCCGATCCCGTTTTGGGACGCAATCTACTTTCATTCAGAATCGTAGTCATTTTGGATTAGACTGCGCAGAATTCCATCCGCGAATTTGACCCCGAATCTAGCACTTGTAAGCGGCGCCAATTGTCACTACATTCATTTCGTCTTAAAAGGATTGAGATGATCTATATAAATCAGTCAATCAGTTTAGCATGTGAGCAACATGGAAATGATGTCACACATAAGCAGTAATGGTGCCAATGGTGGAGCTCATTCGTACAAGCAATTCGAATCAGAAAGCGCTTTAAACTATGTGAAGTACACAATTTCAATAGCCTTGAAGGCAGCTTCATAAAATCACTTAACAATGCCACCTGTGAATAAGGTAGCTGGATATGTTCAGGAATCCCCAAAACGTTTCCATTTTCACCCCGGGCTTACTGGGGTGCCTCGATGCAAGACCGACACAGGAAGCACGCTACCTTTCAAAGTCCCACCTCCTTGTTTTGAACTAGCGAGCGGTACAGACAGGGCTAGGCAGCAAATAAAGGGAAGACCTTCGCACATGAAAGCCATCTTATATCTCTGAGCCGTGTCTGTGGGATGCATGCATTACTACCCCTTCATCTTGAGTTATGGTTAGGTAACATTTATGAATTACACTTGGCATTATGTCGAGAGTCATAGCTGAGTGATACACGTTTGTTTGCATACCCAACCGACCAACCACTTTTTTTTCTCTATTTTTTTGTTTTTGAAAATGTTTTTTTTTTTTCTCTCGTAAGGAGTGGGTACCCAGCAACAGACCGGGAGGGAAGAAAAGCCTGCTTGGCCTGGAGCGCGACAATTGCATTCGGGATGAAACGTGCTGCGTGATAACCAGCTGCCACTTGCCACCACTCCACTTCCGTGCTACCACAAAACACTCGTGACAAACACCATACTACAATATAAGTACTCGGGAAAATCAAACCAAAAATCGTCGCTACCCGAGGACGAAAGGCAGCAGGAAATATAGCCGATGGCCTATGTATAATGGCAAATTATCCAGATAAATCGACGAAGCGTCAGCGAATCCAGTTTGGCAGTGGAAACGTTGGAGTCTGGTTTCGTCGACAGACTACTGCTGGTTACTATTTCCCTGGCACTTTGTTCACAATTACATTCTTCTTACTGCTTCCAGTCGGGCTACGAGATGAAGACGAACATTTGAGAACTTTCAATTGAGTGCTTCTACAATAATTATCACTTTGCTTCACTACGAGTAGGTAAAGAATATTTGCATAGCCAAAAATATTTGTAAATATCTGCTGATAAAGATTCGAAAAAAACCTTTATGGACTTTCATCAAATGTGATCGGGAAGTTTCGCGACTCTATCAGAACTAAAATCACATCCGGGCCTTGCGTATGCACCCTTCCGGCTCAAAATCATTGATCTATTTGTTTCATTCGCAAAATGCATCCTTACATTCGTCCGAATGATCCAATCCTTTTGAAGTGAAGCAAGCGCGCGTCTTTTTAGAAGGAAACGGAACCAATGCACTGTGATGGTCTCCAGAGCTCCTCGCGCGGCAAGAAGGGCAAGTCGGGGACAGTTGGTCGCGTGACCACACTTTTTCGTTTGATAGATTAGACCCATGTTAAGGACGGGGTGCGCAAAATTTATGTTTTGGTTCCTCCTATTTCAACTTCACGCTATTTCCTCTTAATACGCAGACGGACCGTCCGCTAACTCGGCCTTATTAGCGGCGGACGGCCGCCTGGGATCATGATGTACATTATATAGCTCCTAATAGAGACGGAGTGAAATCTTTGGCCAGCGTTTTACTCAAGAACGGCTCATGGACGAGGCCAAGCATTTTATAATTGTTCACATGACACAGTCGAGAACTTAGTTGGTATTTAATAGCAAGGTGATATTGTTGTGGTCTAATTAATGCCTCTTCCCCAGCAGAAAAGGTGTAGGTCGCATGTGATGATAGATGTCGTATGTGTGCACACAACTTTTCGGAAGGATTTGTTTGAGTAACTGATGTTGCATTTATCCAGAAATTCATGAATCTGGATTTTCCACTAATCACGCCAGAAGTTATATGATATGAATAAAACTTTTGCCGTTTTAACTATAGTGGTTATCATTCCATTTGAAAACACGCAGTGCTGTCTGGATGTGAGATGTCGCGCCGCAAAGATCACAGCTGTAGTGTAGGTACCATACCGATAGTTATTATGTTTTCAGAAAACAAAAGCGACGCGACACCATTTACTTGTAGATAAGGTCAGAAGCGCCAATAAACTGTTTGGGTGAAAAACCTCAACCATAACGCTCAATAGTAAGAACTGTCGAATTCATCCTGGCTTATGATTCACCACTGATGCTGCTGGGTTCGCTGGGGTCGGATGCGATGCGTGATCGATTCGGACGTAAGAGCTCAGGAAGAGGGGAGGTACTCCGGGCAATATGGAACATGCAAAAAAAACACCCTCCCTCCCCTCCCCATAAAGCTCAGTTCAAAGGGTTACTATGGTAGGAAGATAAATTGGCATGTGTGGGCGTGCTACATAATGATGCCCCACCCATACACCAGCGCCTTCATCGACTTCGAAGCTTGGGGAGTCAGAAGTGATCCTGTGGCTCTTGGAAGTATCGAGCAGTGGGTGAAAATTCGCAGAGGATTCAAGGTGATAAGAACGCCTTTCACGAGATGCAGGCATACAGCATATGTGGCGCCCGGTGGACGTTTCCTGTTTTTCTTGGGAAGCCTTGCACTTCACAGAGCGCTATCCGAGCTAAGAGGGCACCCTGTATTCGGCCAGTGTCAGACTTGCGAATCGAGCCATTCGCGTACAACGATTCGCCAGTTTGACGCTACCTTACTAACTCAGCAGGGGAGGGAGGTAGGAAATTCAAGAAAATGAGACTACTGGGGCGCTGGCCTTCCTGAGTAGTCCTAGTTATTTCAGAACACAAGTGTTGTTCAAGGCGTTCTCAAATACGTGCCGTTGCAGCCTCCGTATAGTAGAGGATGTTTTGAATTTTTTTTTTGATTGATTTTTTGATTTGATGTTTTGCGTTCCAGGAATTTACCCTAAAATTTAGTTACTGTAGTGGCGTACTGTAGAACTTCCAGATGGCTTTCTGCTACTGGCTGATTGTTCTTCCGTTTGCATACTCTGCTAGGATAACTCCACAGCGAAGAACTGCCGCAGCTCATCAGTTACGTGTGCGGGCTTCATTTCTGGTGAGCAATGGTTCCACAAGTATTTGAATAGTCTTTGCGTAGTCCACGGAACTGTGGAGCTCTGAGTAGGATCACTCACCCCTAGCCTTGTGCAACGCTATGTTTTTCTTAAACATTTTGGATCTGACAGCGTCACAGTGGAAAGAAACGTAAGCACACGCGTAAAATCGATACTCATTTGAATACAGAAAGAGTTGCGGTGGAATTTTCCATGAGGATGTATTATGCTCTAGCAAAATAGTATTTTCTAACACGGGCCTTGTTGGCCCGAACCTTACCTGCCAATAATCTCTCCTATAATTCCTTTCAGAAAATCGTCCCACGTTCAAGTCGTTTGGCGGGCAAGCATTTCGACAGGATGAATACCCTTGGATTGCCTCATTAAGGATTGGAAGTGAGACATTTGTACGTCAAGTTCGACATAGGGCCGTATGCTATGCTTTCGGGGAAGGGGAAGAGTTCTGCTTCGGGGAAAATCCCCGAAGCAGACGTCCCCGAAGCAGGGCGTATGCTATGCTCCCGAAATTCATTCGGGGAGAGAAGACGCAGAGCTTATAGAGCGCGAAATTCGAATGACCTTAAAGCCACGCATACAATTGCGTTTAACAAGTGAATACCTGTTAGCTGCGTTCAGTTTTATTATTCGATCGAGACACAATAAGGGATACTATGTGAGGATAAATCCATATTATTTATGAATACAAATTTTGTGGAGAGGTATCGTGGTACAACAGTTCTCCCCTACCGCAGTAATCACATTTCTACAGACGGAGGGAGCTCGAGGGTGGGTACTTGTGCAAGCGGGGAAATGAATGAGCACGGAAATGAGAATATTGTCATGGTTCCGAATACTTTAGGTGCACTGCGCCGACCCTTCTTTATACTATGTTCTACTCACAATATGACTGATCGTTTTTTTTCTGAAAGGTTATTTCTTCTTTAAATCCATTTCAGTGCTTTATTCTATCGTTTGATAATACCAAGAACGTGTTTTTCCCGATTATGAACTGCAATTTTATCAATTTCCCTACCGCTCGCTTTGTGACCCTAATTTCTAGTACGCCCATGAACGTAAGGATCAGAAGAGGAGCTGTATAACTGTAATACTCAATTGACAGCAGATATTCCAACAACACAGTACTCTACTTACAAAATCAGTAAATAAATGCAATCTCTATCCTATCTAAACATGATGCGTAGTGAACAGGTGCGCATGAATTTGTATATTGCACAAGACGCATGCACCTTTTTTTCAGCGCAGGATCCTAGTTTGTTGGAGTGGAACATGGTTCTTGATTTTTACAGAATTTTCCCTCTATCCATAGCGCTGAACCAGTATTAGCAGCTGTTATCACAGCCATGGACATATGATCCATTGCATCTTGCGCAGACACCAACGACGCCACCGATGCTTTGCAGCATAATCCTCTTTACGCTTCAATGAAGCGCAGCTTCAGGATAATATGTAATTCCCATAAGAAAATAATGTGCTCCAGCGAAAATAGTGCGCGCCGCGGCGACTACTCTAGCCTTCGGGGATGCTTCCCCCAACGATAATGGTAGGGGGACGCGTCCCCGAAGCTCGGTGGGCGTGGCCTCTCCCCGAATGAGCTTCGGGGACGGATAGCATACGACTTAGGGGACGCATCCCCTTCCCCGAAAGCATAGCATACGGCCCTAGAGCTCATTTGCTGACCGTTCTGATTCTATACGGTTAGAGTTGGTGCTGGTAAGGGGTATAACGCTTTGTTTGAAATGAATCCTACTATATATAAGCGGCTAGCGTGTGTCTGTTGGTGTGTCCGTGTGTGTGTGTGTGTTTGACCGGAAATTCATAGCTCGAGTCACAGCAATGATAGCGCCATGGTTCTTACATATGTTATAGGGGGTGGGATGGGGACACAAGTGGTACGTGATAGGAACTGATAACGACTGATAATAGCTGATAAGAGGGGCTAGAAAGCGAGCATCGCCAATTTCGTTTTGTCGTTCATATTTGGGCTAGAGCGTCTATACTTACAAGTGTTATGTGGGGTGGTCCCGGAACATTGGTGGTACATGATTGGAAGCGAAAGCGATTGATAGCAAGCTGATAAGGGCTGATAAGATGCTTCAGATCGCAAAAGTCGTCGATTCCGTTACCCAGCTCGCGTTGACATCAGAGCACCCACACTTACAAGAGATATGTGGGATGGGACGGGAACATTGTTGATGGGTGATTGGAAGTGATAACAATTGATAAAGGCTGATAAGGCGCGTCAGAACGCAAAAGCCGTCGATCCCGTTAGCGCTGACGCTATAGCGTCCCAACTTACAAATTCTATTGTAGTGGTATGTGCTCTGTATCATTGTATGACCACCTTACTTAATAGCAGTCGATTGCATAAACTCAATCAAGTCTTCAGCAAATGATAACTTTCATTTCTATCAAGAAAGCCCAAACTCATTAAACCGCTAATCCTTTCGGGGTTCTAAATAATGGTGAATGTAAATAAATGATAAGCCTTAGCTCTTCACTTATGTAAATAGGCATAGTTCATTTTAATTTGAGACTGACAGCAATCCTATTCACCGCTAAATTATCTGAATTCAAGAAGAATGCTGGATGTTTACAGTTGTGAGATAATTATGCCAGTTCAGCTCCAGACGTTATCACTCGTGGACTTCAGAGATGCAGGCCGCAAATCTGAGGAGAAGGTCGTTAACGACATTCTATAAGTGAGGGTGGTAATGGAGGACTCAGGGGCTGATAAGATCCATTGGGTCTGCAGTTTACTAAAGCCGTGCCGTGGGTATGCGCGCAGAGTAGCGGGCGCGAGGCAAAACTGGTGATAAGTAAGCTTGGCGTAAGGCGACGAAAAAGAGATTTTGCCGGTCATTCAGATCTATTATCCGTATCCTGGAAGGCAAACTAGTGCGGTGAACGAGTAGTGTTGCACATAAGCGTGGCAAAAGCAGCAAGGGCTCTGGGGAACGATGCGAATGCAGTGGCGAAGATGCCGCGGCGAACGACATTATTAGGTGCGAGTTTCTCGCGGGCAGCCTTTTGTGCGGCCTTCGCGTAGCATCGCATCATGTACATCTTCTCGCTGATTTTCATGCTATCTTGTCTTGAAGAACTTTTTTTATCTTCGGTGCCGATATATCTCATTTCGGTGTCTAACTCTTGTTCGGCGCTGTTGTAGTTTTAGGGAACATTGTAGCATGGTCTGCTTAAAGGAATCTTGCGCGGAAAAATCATGATTCTATTTCAGCCATAAATCACTGGCTTGAGACTCATTATCCACGATAATAGTGAAAAGAACTGAAGTATTGCTTTCGTTTTGATTAGAAATTCGAAAACTCGAAAAGGCTGCTACGCGTTCGAATTGCCCACGGACGTCTTTCACGAATGCTGGCGACGGGGATGCTCAAACTTGGTTCTTGGAGTGCATTCACTAGAAGCTCTTTCTGGCCTTCTGCTTCGTTGCATTCACATCTTACACTTCTACTCCATCCTATTCCATCGATCGATTTGTCTCCACTCTCCGAAATCGCGCGCTTTAACCCGATTCTCTCATTGCGTCGCCTGGTACGTAGCCGGCCAAACGCCGTCTTCTTTCCATGCCTCGCCTGGCTCTGCCTCCTGGTCCTTCGATGGTCCATAACGTGTAGTTTTTGTACGTTTGTTTCTCTTCAGAAACCGAATCTTCATGCGTGAAACTTTGTGTGTGCTATTTCCAGTGATCACAACTGACATATTCATGTTAGGAAAGAGTGCAAGAATTTTCCGCGCAAGATTCCTTTAAGAAAAGGGAGGGAGCTGAGGGAAAATTGATTGTATAAACACCCCTCTCCCTTGGCGCTGCTTGAGCGTTTTAGTCCAGAGAGCGGCGAAGTAGGGAAGGAGAGTTTGGAGGGGGTGGTTGTAGGGCTCTTTGCATAATTATGACCGCTCGTCGAGCTCACTGGGCTGTCTGTTTGTTCTTTGTTTCGTTCCTTCTTGACTTCCATGTGGATAGTATTTGGCTGTGTTTTAACTACCTATCCACTCAACTTCCACAGATTCAAACATAAGGCCAGCGAGAAGTGTTGGTTGTATTGGGCCCGTAGCATAATGATCGTCCCGAGTACACCAAAACTACTATTCTTTTTCGTTGCCTCACCTTACTCCAAACCGCTCCAGTTTTATTTGGCGCTACTTCTCACTGCTTATCCACCACCACCTCCGCCGGTTGGTCCACCGGTTGGTGATTCAAACATTAAGCAGGAGAATTATGATTAATTTATTGATGTCATTCTTGCAAAAAAGAAGAATATTCAGTGACGTTCCAACCAAAACTGCTCTCCATTTCAGCGACTATATGTAGTGGAGTACTAATCTCTCCGCGTCACATTCTGACCGCCGCCCACTGCCTGATTCACACAAACGACAAAATCCTGCGTAAAGAAGCTTGTCAGCTAATGGCGCACAGGTTACTGTTGGATTGCGGAACGATTTTTCTGAGCGCGATCTTTGGTTATGAAAACTCTATTAAGGAATACTCGCCGACCTCAAGGCAACGAGTTTGAAGCGTTTGTCGGTAGCCGTTGTCCTGATCCGAATAGATGCACGATACCATGGATAAGGGCAGTTCATGTAGGTTGAGTAGCTTCTTCTGATACAGTAGCAATCCTTAGAGAGGCACGAGATGAGGTGATCAAAGGAAGCCACTCCAACAGTAGTCTGGGTGGGCTTGCAGGCACGGAGATGATGCCACGCTAATGACGCGAAACCGGCGATAATAATACTTCCCTCATTTAAGGCTTTGGTTGCCGCAGCGGCCATGACCCCACCACGGGAGGGGTACAGTACTTGCATGGGGCGTAGAATGAGCTGTGTAAGGCTCGTTGGTCACCGTATCAACTGTTGGCATGGAGCCAGCGATGGCTGGCACGTCCTGAAAACTTGTTTGGGCACACACTAACAACCCCCTACTCCCGGCCAGCCTCCTTCGCTGCTTTTGAGAAGCGGGTCTTATTTTCGACCTTTTCAACGGTTTCTTCCCATTTTTCTTCACTAGTGTTCCATTTCGCATCTTTCCACTCACTTTCGAGCGCAAAAATACCCCACAACCAATCCGATCCGTGCTTCTAGAGGCATTGATCACGTTGGCTGAGGGGCGGGGTGGGAGCTTCGGTGACGACGTTGACCATCATTGGTTGAGTACCCTTTTCAGCGCGCTGGAGATGTGGATGGAGCCGCCCCTCAGAACCCTCTCGCCAACGACATTTCGTGCCATCATAGAAACTACACTGCTCTCCAGCCATCGTGATCAGAGCTTCAGAGGAAGATTCCACGATAAGGTCCAAGGTCGAAGAAGGGAAACCTTACCTAGTGGAAAAGACAATCGGACCATCTAAGGGTACGGACAGTCGCGCGATTCGTAGTAAATGATACCGCGGCGATCCAATAGGCTCTCTCCGTGGCGCTATCGGCGAATCGAGTGACTAACACTCGCCGCACGTCTACAGCCGTAATTTGAGAGAGCGTTAGCGTTGAAGAATGCAGCACCGATGGGAGTTTAATTGGTGCGGAGATCAGCGGGCAAGGATGGGGCCCTTCTCGGGTTCTAGGCCGTTTCTCATTCGTTTTTTTCTTCATCTGAGCACCATTGACCACCTCCACTTGATTCTAATGGCTTCAAGCGACAAATCACATCGAGGCCCTTTCAGGTGTACTATCATGACGCGTTCAATGAATGCAGCTCAGAAAACGACATAGCAATAGTTGAGCTTGGCGGAAACGTGCTGAATACTTTTGCCACACCAATATGTTTACCGGATAGAAACCAACCAATTGCTCGTGTTCTCAGAGTGGCTGGATCTTGGTGGGGAGGCAATGCGTACGTTTGAGACGCAGTACAAGATTCAAGTGTTTATTTCGCCCACAAAAACTTCCCCTGTAACCGCCGTGCAGCTCTCCAATAATCGGCTGGGTTTCTTTCCCACTGAACACAGCTGCCGTCAAGGAGGTGGCCGGGGAGGTCGAGGTCGAATAAGGTCGCAGGTAAAACAGAAATATCCTAATTCTGCCTATCTTCATTCCGCTACTTTTCCTTAAGTTTTTACCCCCCGGAATCGTCATGAACCTCATTCCTGCCGGTTTTGAGACCAACGTCCCTTCCTTTCCCACGGACCGATGTCCTCCTCTCATTTGTGCAAATACGTTGCCCAATAACAATGCGAAGCTATGGTGTTAACCCCAGACCGGTACATTCCTCCCCGAAAATCGAATATGTACACGATCTCTTCCGTCTGACTTTGCGGCTAGATCATATCCGTGACGGACCCGGGTTATGATCTTTGATTCCTGCTAATCTATTATATACTCATTTCATATATTTCAGCGGATTTCAGCAAGACCGGATTTGCTCCCGTAAGGCAGGCAGGTGGTGACTGTCATTTGTGGAATTCGACATACAACTTTCAGCAACAAGTAAGCCTCTCCAGGAGTGGTGTCTGCCCCGTGACCTTCTTGTGCCATAATTATCGACATCAATACTAACAATTGATTAGATATTTCCAGGGTGCTAGCGCGGCCCCCTGTTTCAATTCAATGGCAAGAACCAACATGTTGTCATGGGAGTAACGTCCCTTCAAAACTCTTGTACTCAACGTAAGCTCTATAAAGTTCACATTCAGATTGGATCCTTTTCTCAATTTAGACAAGCGCTTCGTCTGGTTGCTCGTTCGCAGGTTTCGTGCTACCACATACTCTACCCACAGTTTGCAACCTTTGCATTAAAGGCATCTCGCCGAAAAATCATGAATTCCCCCTTCAGTAGCCATAAATCACTGGCTTGAGACTCATTATCCACGATAATAGTGAAAAAAAGAACTGAAGTATTGCTCGTTTTGATTAGAAATTCGAAAACTCGAAAAGGCTGCTACGCGTTCGAATTGCCCACGGACGTCTTTCACGAATGCTGGCGACGGGGATGCTCAAACTTGGTTCTTGGAGTGCATTCACTAGAAGCTCTTTCTGGCCTTCTGCTTCGTTGCATTCACATCTTACACTTCTACTCCATCCTATTCCATCGATCGATTTGTCTCCACTCTCCGAAATCGCGCGCTTTAACCCGATTCTCTCATTGCGTCGCCTGGTACGTAGCCGGCCAAACGCCGTCTTCTTCTTTCCATGCCTCGCCTGGCTCTGCCTCCTGGTCCTTCGATGGTCCATAACGTGTAGTTTTTGTACGTTTGTTTCTCTTCAGAAACCGAATCTTCATGCGTGAAACTTTGTGTGCTATTTCCAGTGATCACAACTGACATATTCATGTTAGGAAAGAGTGCAAGAATTTTCCGCGCAAGATTCCTTTAAGCGCATATGCCTCCACTTGCTCGATGCGTTATCGCGGGGAACTATCTTGTTTAAAGGCAAAGGTCGGGATTAGTTGACCAAACCAACCCTTTCGGTCATGCTCTGTACTTGGTTACGCACCGTACAGATGTTCCCACTCAAAACCCGAAACGGCGCAGTAATAAGGCCCCAGGGCATGTACTATGCGCTATCGCCGCCTGGCCCCGCTACGACCGCCCACCTTGGGATGTGGTGCATGGCTGGCATAACGTGTGAAATCAGCTAGGTTGATTGCCGTATCAACCGATAGAACGACTGACATCTCAGAAAAACTTGTTGTACGTGCCTCTTCCCCAAGACAGCCTCCTTCACTGCTAGTGGGAAAGAGGGTTTTGTTAACGGCCTTGTCGACGGTTTTTCTCAGTTTTTTCTCCACTGTCGTTCTACTTCGCATCTCTATACTCAGTTTCAATCGCCATAATACCCCCTTATTGAGCCCGACTTTTGCCTTTTAAGGAGCATAATACACTATCAATCAACGTCTACTATTCGAACGTCTACATTCTACATTTACGCAATTTCCCGCTGCCCCCGTATTTGTTCAGTAATGAACTTAATTACAACTTCCCTTTTCCTTATTCCTAGCGCGGTC
>MU884138.1:0-11377 GCA_036418205.1 Ostertagia ostertagi | reverse complement strand
TGCTAAATGTTTACGAAGTCATGATAAGTACCATTTTCATTCCGCATGCTACTGCGCGCATTACGCGACAATCTTCAGCAAAATTGGACAACCTTTAAATTCATGTGACACATCTTCCAAACATCTTACTGTTAGTTTCTCAGCCACGTGACCTAATATTCTGCAAGTTGTCCAGTTTCACTAAAGCCCACCATGTGATGCGCGCGGTTGCGTGCGGAGCTAAACTGGTTATGTATATCGACGTGTACGTATATCTTTCCGCGACAGTGATAGGCACGCTTTATGAGTAAGCACGCCTCTAAGAACTCAAAACTGGAGATTCTACCTTCCTTTCACGGCCATTCCACATGGTGGTGGAGTGGTAGCCGTAGAGCAGGGAGCGGGTGGAAACAGCCCAAATCGACAATTTTGAGATCCTAACAGTGTTCTGATATGAATTAGTCGAATGTGAAGCCATGATTGCGCGAAGATCCTACACAACATAATCCTTTTGTGTACACGCGCACTGAGTGTCCACGTGGTGTTAATCTCACAAGTAAAAGAGAAAGCGTAGCAGTATCAGGGAAATCCTGGCTGTTTTCGGAGTTGAAACTGGTCAAGTGATAAGGAAGCTAATGGGATCAATCAACCCCTAAAAGAGCTTGGGAGCCCACAGGCCTTGTAGCATCAACCTTCGGTGATAGCGTGATAGTGATAACTCTCCCTTCCCCATTCCCACATGGTGCTGTCGTGGCAGCTGGAGTGTAGGGCAGGGGAAAGGGTAGGGGAGAGCAAAGGCGAGGGAGACTTACCGCTGATCAGTATGGATACCGCTGAGCGAAGTGCGACTAATCCTGTTGCCGTATTAAGTGAAAGAGACTGGAGGGACTGGCGTGGAGAGTGGAATCACCGGAGCTTCAAATTCATTCGCTCCACTGGGAGTCGTGATTGCGATAGGCCACTCTATTCGCGGATACGTACAGTGCGTATCATAAGTATAGACGCACCCCTAAAAGTATCACAGCTGACTTTCATAGAAGTTCTCGGCAAATGTACTCATCATCATCTGAATCAGCATGCGCGGAAACCTATGTTCACCAGCTTTTACATGAGTTGGAGAGAATTTGGCCTTTTTTAACAGGTGAGCATTATTTTGCCTGTATCAAAAGGTATAGACGCACTTCAATAACTATGCATTAAAGTAAGCGGCTATACATAGACTTAGATTATTGCCGTTCCAAGAGACCAATAAGTAGGTATGAGTACACTGCACAATATAGCAAAATGCCATTGGTCACACTTTTGTCAGAAGCCGGGTAGGCACAGGTTCACGCCCTGCACACAGCAGGCCTGAGCAAACGTCAAAATGCTGAAAGACTGCGGCCTTCATCAAAGACTAGCGGACCGATTTCTACGTGAAACAGGCTCGAGCGGAACAAAAGAAAGACCCGGGTGGCCGAAGAAGATAACTCCACAGCAGGGACGTGCGATTAGACCACCTCGTTTTCAAATCGACTATCAGCATCAATAGAGTTTAAGCCACCTGAAGGATTGATAGCCCATTATGACGATATTCAAGGCGATTCAAAGTTAACAACAGCATAGTTACATATCTTCTGCACCCTGCTCCTTGGCTTAGTGAGGCTCACAAGGAGGCCCGGCCTCCAGATTTGCCAGAAAGAACATGGCAACAAATTGATCGAAAGCACGCGTTCTCCTCTTGAAAGTTTCTGGCCGAGAAAATAGTTCAATTTGGACGGTCCAGATGGAAATACGTCTTACTGGGTAGATCTCCGCAAGGAACCGAAGTACTTCAGTGCACGCAATTTCGGTGGAGGTAGCGTCATGGTCTTGGCAGGATTCCATCTAACGGTGAGCTTGAGATCGCCTTCACCTCCACTCATATGGACTCGTCGGACTACCAGGACGTGCTACGTCGTCATCTACTACCTTTTCTGGCACGTCCGAAGAAGGAGAATTTGTTTTCCAACAAGACAACGTGGCGATCCACGCGAGCAGGTTCACATAATCGTGGTTAGAGCAGCGAAATTAGTCGCCATGGACTGGCCTGATCCTAGTGCATAGAGCGCACCTGGGGTATACTTGTCGGAGATATTAACCGCCAAGGAAGAACTTTTGATAGAGTGAGAGATCTCAGATGGCAATTGGTCAGGCATGGGATGTTTGGATGTGCAGTTGGTGTATAGGATTAGTTGAATCAATGCCAAATCGAATTTTTGAAATCATTTCTAAACATGGAGGAACAAATTATCAAGAAGTTGTTATATGTTTGTTTTCATAACAAATGTATTAGATTTCCGAGGTGCGTCTATACTTTTGATACAGGCAAAATAATGCTCACCGGTTAGAAAAAGGCCGAATTCTCTCCAATTCACGTGAAAGCTGGTTAAAGGAAGCAGTCACGCTGGCTTCCACGCTGGATTTGCTACCCTCGCGTTATCAATCGATAAGGTGTGAGGCAGTAATTGTTGGACGAGTGTAAGCCCATGGAAGATATGATACGATGAGATAAGAAGGTGCGGCTGCTTGATAAGAGGTGCACTCCAGAATGAAAACGGGACGATAACGATAACGGTATCATATCTAGCACGCTCTTATCGCACCCCTTTCCACATCGATAAGTCTTGGTTTTTGCTGAACGGAAGTGGATTTCGGCTGCCACTGAAACTTCACGTGTTCTAACATTGGGCAGGACCTCTATCCACTCCAATACATAGCTTTCCTTATCGTTCCCATGAAAATTATCGTGACCACTTCCTTTAACGTAGGTTTTCGCGCATGCTGATTCAGAAGGTGATAAGCATGTCTGTTGAGAACTTCTATGGAAGTCCCCGTGGCACTTTCAGGGGTGCGTCTATACTTATGATACGCACTGTATTCTCTTCACAAGATGCCCTCAGAATTGCAGTTACTTAAAGCATGCGCAGGGGAAGATGCCCGGGTGAAGAGCTCGTACGAAGATGAACAGTAGAGATCTCTTAAGCCATCAACACTGTAACTTAGACTGGCAATTGGGTTGCTCACTTTTCCACAGCAAAAGAAATTTTCCACTGCAGGAAACATAGAAGAAAAAGCGATCGACCATGGTGGAACACGTCGTGTCTTGAGCCTGCCCATAACTTTTCGCAATTTCTCAATTTCTCTCCCTTCTTTCCCATATGCTACAATTCCTGCGCTTTACTGCTCCAGTGCATGGAATCCTTTGTTTATTTTCTCATGGTGAAAAATCTTGGTATGAGTGCAGACATGAGGTAACACTGCCTCGACCGGGCACATGTCTCCTGGCGACGATATCTCCGAACTGGCAGGCATCACCCTAGCCGAGACTCGGGAGATTTTTCCCGACGGCACAGGTGCGACGGATCGGTGGCTAGGATTTCTGAAGCCGAAGTTGCATTGTGGGATCGATGCGGTAGCATCGATCGGGTGTCCCATGACCGTTTGGGCGCTCATTTGTTTAGGGCGAGCGCTGGACATTCAAATCAGGGCATTCGAATGCGGCTGATTGGTAACACTAGGACTGATTCCAGGTGAGGGGAGGAATGCCAGACAGGCTGCTCGCGGCACCCCAGAATCCATTCCTCTCTATGAAGCTTAGTCTCGAGCTCTGAAAGTGGCTTACTTCAATCTTCCCCCTAACGGCATGAACACGTCCGTTTAGGACGAAAGTAGTGAAATTACTTTTGTCTTAACAACATGTACTTTGAAAGCAGGCAGTGCGATAAAGCGAATGTCGAAGAAAGGGAAAGAAGAAGCATGAATGAGGCTTGTTTCCATGGAACCGGAACTCGCTGAATACATAGGTCGCTCCTGTAGAGGACTCGCCCAGCTGTACCGCCGCTATGTTGAACTCAAATTGAATGATAGAATTGAGCTATCCCTGAGCCTCATGTGTGTAAGATGTTCTTCAGGAAATCAGTGATGAGGACTCATTCAAAATACTTTATTGGTAAGCTTTCGCTGTGCTAACAGCTTCTTCAGACCTAAACATACAAATCAAGCATAACATACGTACGCTAATTCTTAGAGCATAAAGCTATACGAACAACTGAACCGGAGCAATCAACAAGCAAATTCGGAAATTGCAATACAACGCCTCAGATGCGGATTGAAAGGGCTTATTTCTGCGCAAGGGTACAGAACTGCATGGACTGCTGTTCCTCATCCTTCTATTTTATAAAGCGCTAACTTTGTGTGTCGGTTTGTGTATCTGTATGTGTGTGTGTGTGTGTATGTGTGTCCGTCCGCAAAATGAAGTGAGTGAGAAGGAAGCTCATGGGATAAACAAACCGCTAACAAATCGGGTAGCTTACAGGATTTGAGATATCAATGTTTTGTAGCAGGATAGTTGTGATAACACTCTTAGGGCTATATAAACACCTGCTTAGCACACTTCCGTTCATTCCACATGGTGCTGCAGTGGCAGCTGGAGGGCAGTGGAGAGAGGAAGGGAGGATGAGGAAGGGAAGCGAAAAATCTACCGTCATATCATGATTGTGTCCCTTCTACTGTATGAAACACCATTGTGTTGCATACGCGTCACTTCCAGGAGGTGTTGGTGTCACAGGAGGAAGGGACCATAGCGGAGGATAGAAAGCTTGCGCAGGAAAGGAAGGTCCCGGCGGTTGACGGGGGACTAATCTGGTTTTTAATAAAAAGAAACATTGCTTCATTTATCCTTAAACGAGTGAATGGTGGATCCACACTAATCATACTCTCTGGACGGTTACCGCAGCGAGAAACGCCTCTTGCGAAAGCGAAAATTTCAGTTCCGTCTCAAGGACCACACCCGGAACAGCACTGGGTGAAGCTTCAATTTTCGAGCGCTGCAACTGCATTCGTAGGAAAACGCAGAAGTCATTCCTTTCAGCTCACGCACCGGTTAAACAGGGTAACACTCTTGTGTGAGGCCTACACGAACGATCTATTTCCGCAAAGTGCCGCCCTTAACGAGAATGTAAGCACCTCAGTAGCTCGGTAAATCTACGGTTTCTCTAATCGTCCATTGCAGCAACGACGCTAACCAAGCGTCCCAGTAACCGAGAACTTGCTGAGAAAGTGGAAGTGAGCAGAAGACCATCACTGCACTGCGTCGTCTGTGCTTTCGAAGCATTATCCTATAGCAGAGCTCGTTACATTTGGATGCCAAATTTGTGAGCTTGTGTTTATATGGGCGTGTGTAAGGGTGGCAATAGTTGTGCGGACTGAGCCTAGAAGGTGGGGGTAACTTTAGGAGAACTGCTTGTTCACCTCCTCTCCTTGTCTCCCCTAACGCTTACTCCTACGAGAGACTAGGGAAGCGTAATTTTGGCGTACGCTCTCTGATTCTGGCACAGTGTGAAGTATGCAATCGTATGTGAACTCCTTTCTATGGTATCGCATGTGTATAGCGCATCGCAGCCTATCGCACATTTCGATGACATGACCTAGAAGTTGCGGCCTGGATGATGCGTAATAATTCAAAGTAGAGCTAAGAAATACGATAACTGAGAAGACAAAAATGAGCGAGATGAGTCTGTTTATGAAAAGGCTCCTCTGTGAATAACTGCACAAACTCAATCGGGTTAAATTGAAGTAGCAGTGTTAAGAACACTACCGCTAAGAAAACTGTTAATCGTCAAGACCTACACATATTATACCAGACTCATAAATCTCTAGAATGTCTGTTATCAAAATTTACTGTAACTGCACTGCATCACCTATTCCCTGGAAACACCTTTTCTGAGAAAAGGGATTATTCGACATTGCGTCACAGGTAGCGCAAAAGTTTAGTGTGAGTGTTCATTCCACTTAAACAGCACATTTTTTCTGGCACCCAGGGATATGGTAGTGTTTGCCGACCTTTTGGAGTAACCGTCTTGCGGCCTCTCAAAGGATTAGCCTACTTTATGGTTCTTCCTTTCGCATTCTTCAACATCCGACCTATGGTACTTCCTGCTTCTACTGTATTTTTCGGCCGACTTTATCTTTATAGGAAATCCTAAAACGAGGCCATCGATCTGTTGTGCTGTCGTCCTGAGTATCCACTATAAGTGCACGTCACAGAACTCCAGGGACAAATCGCCAAAGTTGAGTGGATTCCCCCCGGCCTCGAACAAGCCGTCAGGTCTAGCAATGCTGTATGCCTCCAGAACCTTGCAGGGCGACATGGCTCGGAGGTTTCCACAAAAAGGTGAAATCTAGGGACAAGCCAGCTCACTATTTTCATCGCAGTAACTTAAACTGGCTGGCACGCGGTAAATTGTGCGGCCAGCGCGCGTCGATCACCGTCGGCTGTCGTTGGAATTCGAACGCGTCAAACGTGTGAAGAAACTCCAGCGAAAGGTTCGCAATTCGAAATACGTCTGAGTGCCTGAAATTTAGATAGTTGTGGCTGGTATCAGTAACCCCAAAATCAAGAAGAACCAGCACAGTTACTGTATGAACCATTGGGGGGGGGGGGGTGAATGACACCAAATCACTGTCTGAGAGACTGCCCGTAGACTTAGGAGGAGCCAATGGATTTGGGAGTATACTTCTCCCTGCGGCCCTACCCTCTGCTGGGTGCTTGGTCCTACGTCACCTACGCATCGACCCCTGTTTGTTTTGTTTGAATATTTTCCCTTGGAACATGGCGCCTGGCGATCAGAAAACATATAGTTCACATTAAATACCTCAACAAAAACTCCCAATTCTAGTGACTCTTATTTGCTTCGATGATAGTAGTGACATTAACATGAAGGCACTCATCCCTGCGCTGAAATCTCGGCACCACCGATACTGGTCTCTGATCTCCGCAAGCGGCCAAATTTAGGCCGCGAACCATGTGGTTTATCCGCAATCTGCACACACAGTGAGGTGTGGAATGCTACCCGGAGAACTAATGTCTAGATCGCCGCACATGCCAGCCCGGACGAGACAAAAGTCCCGCACACGGTCGGACCGGGTTAACACATGGCTGCCCTGCCCAAATGTGAACGAAGTCATAGACTCCTGTGAGCGAAGACTGTCACGTTTCGCGAGAACGAGAAGGCTTCGCTACCCAAGGTCAGTCACAGATTCCACGTGTATCACCGATCATCAATTTGCTCGAGCGGGCGCCAAGCAACGTCTCCATTCGTCCCTGTCGCGTGCTAGAGTGGTCCAGTGGATCCTCGCTCGAGGGACACGAAGTCCTTCATTCCTTTCGTTCAGAGCTTTCGTGAAGAAGTCTGACCATCGGGCCGGCGGTCGTCCAGGTGTTCGTTTGACGTCCCGAGGGATCCAGTCGGCGCTCTGATTCCTTGGCGAAAACGGCCTGATCTTCGATCGTTGGCGTAGTTCGGAACTCCGGATTCCCCTCTGCACTTGCGTGTATAGGGTTACTCCTAGCATCGTCCTCTCGACAGCGCGTTGGATAACGCTGACCGCATGCTCGTCCTGCCTGCGCAGAGTCCAAGTCTCTGAGGCGTAGGTTAGGGCAGGAAGGACAGCGGAATCGAAGAGGTGGGCACGGAGCCGGATGTTCTTCGTCTTCTTCACTACTCCCTCGATGTTCTTGTACGCTCCCCAAGCCGCTCGTTTCCTCCTGCTCAGCTCTGGAGCTAGGTCGTTCATCATATTGATTTCCCGACCTAGGTACACGTAGCTGGAGCATTCGGTGATGTTCGTTCCGTTGAGCGTGAATGGGGCATCAGGAACCAATCCGTTTCTCATAAACATCGTCTTCGTTAGGTTCAGCTGCAGACCGACCTTACCACAGGCGCAGTCGAAATCAGCCAGCATTCGCTCCGCTTGCTCGATGTTCGGCGTTATAAGAACGATGTCGTCAGCAAAACCGAAGGTGGGTCGATGAAGACCTCCCTGTGGAATAATGTAATTCTGGTCGTATAGTGTACTGAGTAGGGACGCCCTGGTTGCCCAAGGCTTCGATGACCGCTTCTGTCTCCACAGAGTCGAAGGCCTTCTTCAAGTCGATGAACGTGAGACAAAGCGGCATCTTGTACTCTCGTGAAACTTCAATGAGTCTTGTAACCGTGTGGATATGGTCGATCGTGCGGACCCCGCTTGGTTGCATGTCTTCCCTTCCAGTATTCTGCCAATCTTGTTGGGGATGACTCTAGTCAAAAAAGCCATAGATTACAGACAGCAAGCAAATTGTGCGATACTTCCAAAATTCCAACACCGTCTTGCTGATTTTCCAAGGTAGTAGGTTTCTTGCATTAGAGGTAACGCGAAAACAGTCTAGCCGTGGTTCTGAAGTTAATAAGCGTGCCTTCTTCAGATGTTCCGGTTTATCTCTGTGGAAATCGGGTGCTGTCCAATGATCTCCGACTTGATGGCATGTAGGACTTCGGGAGGGAGAACTGAGGCACCGACGCATCCAAATTTCAATTAGCAAGTGCATAGAGGTATTAAGCTTGCCAAAGTTGCGCACTGGAGATCCACAGCTCAGCCTCGCCCTCTAAATAACACTGCGCTACTCGCTCATCTAGAATCTTCCCTTCATTCACCTAACATTACAGCGTAATCAACCCGACCACTAGATGTGATGCCTGCAGCTCGTGCGCTCTAACGTTTGCGAACCATTCGAGAGTTTCCTGGGAGAAATTCCCCTTGATGACTTTCAAAATCAGAAGGAGTCAAAATGATATAGCAGTCAGGTGAAACTCCAGTTCGGGGGTGGCCACTCCATTTTTTCTCCAATACTCAAGATAAGGATTAGAGGGCTCACGACACGTAATCGACTCATTTTAGTACTTCTGATAAATATTGGTGTAATGGGTGAGAAACCCTGAAACGTTTTCACATTTCCGCCTGCCATGACCCAAGGGAACGGTCCTGGACCAGGAGAAAGGACACCTCCGCAAAGGGCTAAGGGTGCAGGAGCTCCAGGGTGGATCACCTGTGCAGAAAAGTGGATGGATGTGGGCAGGTAGTGGAATTAGACATTCCACCGCTCCTAGCAAAAGTACCTCGAAAATGATCGTTCACTTATATCTACCCGATGTTCGACCAGCCCAAACGAACTGCCTCAGAATACGATAAAGGTAGCAGTGGATGCCCCCCCCCCGATTTGCTAGAGCATCACTTGGATATACCCATAATATATACAGGGGGGGCCAATAAAAAAAAGACATTTTGTCTCCGCGCTCAGATGGATTTAATCACACTTTGCTCAATTCAAACCGAATGAGCCCAGCTTGGTATTGAAGAGCACATTTCATTCTATAAGAAAAACTTCTTAGTGGCCACCTACGTGGGTGGCACCAGAAAAATTTGCCTCGTAAACATGGTGCGCTGGTAGAGCTCAATGGGGTCTTCGAAGGATCGTGTGAAATAACGACCTCCCCTGGAAGGCGGGTTCCAAAGGGGTTTGCATAGTGGGAGCTAAGGTCCCTAAGAATCTATCCAACGTTGAATCGATTCACGAAATTATGTGAGAGCTTCAGGCTGAAGCAGTTCTGGTAGGCCTCCTGGAGCTTGACGACGATGACAGATGACGTCATATTCTGAATACGGTGAGGGCAGTGGAGGAGGGCCTGCGTCTACTTATAGAGGGACACTTAGGGAATATGCTGAGGAACTTCCCGTCAACGACGGCAATCTCTGCGAAGAAAAAAAGCCGAAGTCCGACATAGGCAAAATGTCTTTTTTTTGGCCCCCCCCTGTATATACAGGGGTGGCCAGAAAAAAACAGCTGGAAGGGGCCAATAAAAAGACATTTGCTCAGACCAAGAATCGATATGTCATCACGCTGGGTAACAAAGAGCGTGTGTTCCCGACTAAAATGAAAAAAGCGCATTTCATCAAAGAAAGTCTCAATAGTGGACGTGACGCATCAACACCGAAAATTGCCCCGGAGACATCATCGCTCGCCGGAGCTCAACGGCTTTCTGCGACTTATCGTTATCGTTACGGAAAGGTTCCAAAGTGGTCTCCGAGGGAATTCTCTATACTCCAGACACACATGCCCTCAAAACAATCCCACCCGATCTATCTAAGAAACTATGTAATACTGCTTCGGTTGAAGAATTATGTAGCAGCTTCAGGCTGAAGCATTACGGTAGGCCTCCTTGAGCTCGACGACGGATGACAGATGACGTCATATTCTGAAGACGGTGAGGGCAGTGAAGGAGGGCCTGCGTCTACTTATAGAGGGACATTTAGGGAATATTTTGCTGAGGAACTTCCGTCAACGACGGCAATCTCTGCGAAGAAAAAAGGCCGAAGTGCGACATGGGCAAAATGTCTTTTTTTGCCCCCCCCCCCCCATAAACACCTACTGGGCACACTCGGTCATTCCACAAGGTGCTGCAGTGGCAGCCGGAGAGCAGTGGAGGGAGGAGGGGAGGATTAGGAATGGGGAGAAGGAATGGCAGGATTTGCAGGGAAGGGAATTTCCGGCGAATGCCGGGGGACCAATCTGGTACAAAACAGGAAATATGAGCAGAGGAACACACTGCCATGCACAGTTTGGTTAAGTAGTCGAGGAAGGCTGTCGGAAAAATTGTTGACGGTTGCTGAAATGAATCTATGTATTGTCCAGAGAGCCTCAAGAATTACATAAACATTTATCGTGCAGGTGACTCCTATACCTTCGGGAACAGGAATGGTTTTGCAAGATATTGTTTGGCTCCCTTCTACAAAGGAACTAGACAATACAAACGCAATGCTGACAACCGACCAGATTCTAGAGGGGGGACATGAGTGTGTTGTAGGTGCCGGGTAGGTTGAGACGCCGCAAACATTATAGGCGGCGGCCCCGGACAATGCGAGAATCTCGTTGAACTTACTATAGCAGAATCCTCCTATAAGCTGACGATAGAAGTGAAGTGATTTCAAATGGTAGCTGTCCTGGGGGCTCCGTTTTGAACTTTGCTGCTCTCTCAACACGCATCGAGAAGTGGAATCTTGCGCGGAGGAGACGATGGTCCGATCCCGTGTAGAACTTTGGAACAACAGCGACGTCGGTCAGGCAAAACCTTCGATTGAAGATGATGTGGTCTATCTCGTTATGGAACTGTCCATCAGGTGACTCCCAAGTCCAACGAAGGTGAGAGGGCTTTTGGAACTGTGAGTTACCATGGATGGTGTTGGTCGACATGATAAACTCCGACAGTCTCTCACCCTGCTCATTCCATTCCATTCCGTGAGTACCGATGTGAAGTTCTTCAGCCGTTCTTCTTGGGCCAATCTTAGCGTTGAAGTCGCCGACGATGACCTTGAAGAAGGTATGATCTTCCCTGTAGAACTTCTCCAATTCCATATAGAATGCTTCGTGTTCCTCCTCGTCGTAGCTGGATGTTGGTGCGTAGGCGACGAAGATTGTCAAAGCAGGAGTTGAACCACATCTTCTCAATCTCAAACGTCCGATCGGATTGGATACAGATTTACGTTCTGAAACTCACTTAGAAAT
>MU884136.1:0-19293 GCA_036418205.1 Ostertagia ostertagi | reverse complement strand
ATAATACAACATTCCTCACGAATCCCAGAGGTAGCAAAGAAGACAGTTTTTGGGGTGAAGGTCCGATTTTGCTTGTGTCGGCGGGTCTTCTCCTCGAGGGAGCCACACGGCACTGTGCTTGTTAGAATCGTAGAGGACCCAACTCTCATCTCTCGTAATCATGCCTTCCAAAAACTCCTTTCGGTGCGGACAAAGAAGGAGAAACTGACAAATGGGTACCCGCCTGAACCGCGTGCTATCGGTCAAGACATGAGGGATCCATCGAGTCAGCACTTTCCTGTGGCGAGGGCGTGGAGGGGACCGAGGACTGTGGGATGGGTGCACCCGAGTCTTATCACAAGGCTGCGGGTGCTAACCTCCGGATCCTCTTCGACAGCGCCGAGAACGGTGGAGTCTTCCACTGTTTGGGGGCTTCCCAACCTTGTCTTGTCTTCGGAAGCCGTGTCTCCTCCTTCGAAGCCTGCGAACCAGAGCTTGGCACTGATGATGGAAGTGGTGTCCCTTCCCAATGCGATGCTGATAATGTTGACGGTTCCACTGCTCCTGTGCCGCAGCGCCATTCATTGAAGATGATCGCTCGAAAGTGCTCTTGTGGAATCGACATCATGATTAAAGTTAAAGAAGGCAACCCGGCAATATATACCTACTGCGGAGAAGTATGATCGACAGCGATAATCTATCACGTAGCAGATTCTAGGTATCGATCAATAAGCGAAAGTTCTGGAGCTTTCGAAAAATCGGCTCAGGACTTTCTTACCATCGCAAGTACTCTGATGTGTTTTAAGACCCGTGGGGCCGAGCATATGAGGATAAGATCACATTGGAATTAACTGTTCTTTTGTGCAGCCAATTTCCCCACTTACTTCTTCACCTAACGCTAAACTTCGATGTGAACCAACAAACAGACAGACGGCGCATTATAGACGAGGGAAAATTCTTACTTATGGTTCTTTTATTCTGTGAGATACTGTTGCAGAACACAGCACAGAACGCTAATTACGACCAAAACCATTTTAAGGTGCTAACATGGTTGGGGGACCACGCGGCGGCGCGGTACTTTGTTCGTCTGTTCCTCCAAAGGCTTAGTCCCCGATGGCGCGTATTTTGAAACTGCCACGTGATGGCGAAATAGTAACTGCTCCTGGGACTAACGATAAACCTTGGAGTTACCAGAGTCAACCCTGCGTTGCGCGTTTTCAACGGCCACGTTGCGCAGTTTCGCCCGATTAGACACGTTCTCTCGCGCGAACATTCACACTCGCATGCTCGAGCCGTCTGCGTCTCCGCCCATACAGCGTGCGTTGAGGATCTCTCAACGTGCCGTTGCGAACTGCGCAACGCAGGGTTGACTCTGTGCTCGTTGTCAGGAAACAAGACGAACAGAGCGCCGCGCCCGACAGAGGACGAGAGGAGGAGTCAGGATTGGATCATGAGGACCGTGGTCCCCCCCAACTAAGTTGGCACCCATTTTAATTGCATGTGACAGCTTAACTAAGTCTCAACTAAGTAGAATAAATTACCTTGACTTCTTCGGTGCGATTTTGAGCGTCGCGCCTTTGATTGTAGTGACAAAAATGGCACTACTTTCGAATAAGCTGATTATAACAAAATTAAAACAAATTTACTGAATGAATAGGTGACGTAATTACAGAGAACATGAAAGAAGTCAATATAATTTTATACGTGGTGTTTCAATGTGTACATTTCAACTTTTGAGGGGCTGTGCTTCACCATTGGGAACATCCAGTTCAATAGATTTCCGCCTCGTCGACGTTCTTGTCTTGACCGGAATCACATCTCGTCGAAAGCGTTGCAACACAGTTCGAACGCTACCGCAAACACAAACGCTATCAATACGAGAACGCAAATCGCTCGATGCGTGTTTAGCTGGACTATTGTCAAGTACCCGTATTGCAAGAGAAGGAATTACGGTAAAAATTGAATTACTAATGAGGTACGTCATCCATCCGAATTTCGAAGACTGTGTGACCCCCGATCTCTCGCTGATTAGAGAGGATTTCCGAGAAAGACGAAGTCGAATGGGAAACTCTACCTGTAAGGACAGGCGACCTCCCTGTCCTCCCCCCAGGGTGTGACGCTACGCATCTCGCATCAAAGGATGTGTCCGCAGCGATCCAGCGTGGCCTTCCCTCATGGCCAAAAGGCGCGCCATTGCTCCTTATCGCGTCTTCTCGTGTCTGAGTCTCTAGCCGTTCAGCAGAGAGAGAGCGTTAGCATTGAAAGAGGCAGCACGATAAAAGTCGCCGTCATAATATTAAATTTCAAGAGCAGATCCGTTTCTAGGTACAGACCATTTTTCTCGCTTGGTTTCCTTTTTCGTGCATCACTGACAACCTCTAACCCAATTTCCAATAGGCTGCCTTTTCATCGTGAAATCCGCCTTAGGCCGATGTCAGACTTTGCGAATCGCGCGATTCGCTACTAGCGATTCGCGCGATTCGCAAAGTCGCGTTGCGGTACCAGCCAATTGAGTGATTCACTGGCCGCGACGCGACCGCAGACGCTAGCGAATCGCGCGATTCGCAAAGTCTGACATCGGCCTTATGGCGTCGAATTACGATCATGTATGCTATACGAAGTTATTACGGGACTTCCTGTTTGTTCGAACTGGGGCAATCGCACATTTATTCATACCATTTTCTCCTTCCGAAATCTTAGTCGTTCCGTCACGAGTCGATTCAGTGTTATTTCTCGGTCTTTTATCCCACCTGTGCTCTTCCCCAAATAAACATAATGTAGAATAGGTAATCAGTTTTTACGAGATAATTCCAACGATATGCCAAGTTTTCGTTATCTTATTGTTAGCAAAGGAACCAGCCTGCAAGGCAAGACCTTAGCACCGGTGCAGCTCACTTTTGTGTCGCGACAATGTCGCACCTCTTGTGCTTGGGGACTCCACTTTCACACCCTAGGACTTCTTCTTGGTGTCTGATCCTGACTCGGAGCTTTAACCGGATGAGTTCAGATTGATTCCTCTTAGACGAACACTTTTGTAATTGTAATTATAGATTCGTAATTTCAAATTCTGTCCCGTAGTCCATTTGAAGAACTTGGGCAACTTATTTTACTTAAATGTGACCTACCATTTGAAAGCCAGTGGTGAAGTGAAACGGTTGTGGACGACTGAAATTGTAGATCTGTAGCATTATTGGATGAAGAAGATAAGCACAGAAGGTGATCTTCGACAACGGCATGAAGAACTTCCACCCACCCACACCGACGCCACACACTCACTGGACCTGAAAGTGAATTGCATTCTGTTAGCATCTTGAGGGTAAGCATTGAATGTTTGTTCTCAACTAAGTCTTTCAGGGTTAGAAATTCATTCCCATCGGAATACTTCAATAGAGATTCCAGGCAACCCTTCAATTGCTCTTTCTGATGAAAGCGTATGTTTAGGCCGACATCAGATTTGGCGAATCGAGCGCGCAGTCTGATATCGGCCTTATATGGAATATTGGTAGAACGGTGCGCAGAGTTCAAATTGACATGCGATAGAATTATGCGACATTCAGTATTTGAAACTGCCGCGCATCAGGCAATTTCACGCGATGACTATGAACGCTACATACACGAGAAAAAGCCGCTGAATAGTTCCGGTAGGCTTCGTAATTGACTTTGTTTGGTTGTTCAAACCTCAAACTCTTGAAACTGACCTCCATTTTTGGTAGCGCAAGCGAATGTGACCCGAGCCAGCCGGCGGGATCAGGTGGGCGAGAGGGGGCGGGGAGAGCTAGTCATAAGCATTCGGCCGGCGAACCAACTATAACGCTCTCCAAAACTCCGAGATATCGCCTGTACGGGCATAATCGTACAAGCCGAATACAGAGTACAGGCCTAGCACTGTTGAGCAAGTCCAACCAAGAAGGACCCATTTCTGAAAAAGGAGCTAATGGTGGAACTCTGGTTCAATGAAGGACCATGGAATTGCAGCTGATCGTGAGAGAAAAAATTGACATTTTTCGGTTTGCAAATGTTTTCTACCTCAAATTATTTTGTAATCACCCAGAAAATCAAATTTTTGAAAGAGAAGTCGCCAAAGGGAGCTGGCTAAACATCTAACCTTTGGAATTTTAACGACGGTGTCTTTTTGATTTTGTGTCAGATAGTTCAGAAGGAATCCAACGGTCACGCCAACAATGAACGGACCACAACGAACATATGGTCTCACATAGACATCTTTCCAATATGCGGTCCAATGTTTTTACACTAAAAAAATCATTCATAGCACAACTGACGAGTAAATAAAGGAGAGTTACGATAGGGCAAAGGTCGAAGAGGACCACACACTAGAGGACGTTATAGGCGCCAGCTTCCTAAGATGCGATTGACAGTAATATCGCGCTAAAGATACCCTTGGCGATCAAGCATGGCCCTCCCCGCGCGCGCCGCACGTCATTCGACTAGTTAACCAGTCGCCGCAGGTTGCTAGCCATTCAGCAGGTAGAGCAGAGCCTTAGCGTTGATGAGAGCAGCGCCGATGAGATCAGTGCTAAGGCTTCTGCTGCATCATTGTAAGAAATCAGAGGCCGAAAAGGGTCCCACGCCTCGGGTTATAGTACGTTTTTATTGCTTTTTCTTGTCTCGTGCATCATTAACCATTTCTAGCGTGATCTTGAATGGGCTACCTTTTCATCATGAAATGCTCCTCTAAAAAAGAGCGACGAGGGGCAGCAGATGTTAATTCTATTGTCAGTCGGCATATACTTGTCCTGCAGCACCGGAAATCTTTGGATTACCCATACTAATAATATTGAATTTATTGAAAGTTTTTCCGATCACTCCTACAACATCTTTCCCGTCCTCTGAGCCTGACAAGCACAAATCCGCCTCACTGAGGTGTTTAGTCCTACCCAAAAATAAATAGTTTGAGTGGAGGTTGCGTAGTAGCGCCAGTGGCCCAAAAAAGGAAGCCTTCACTAAGTGACTGAGTGATCTTTCAGAATCCCTTTCATGGTGACATCATGGTTGCATGCTCACCCACATTTGAAGTTTAGCCGTGAGAATTGGAGCCGGTGGATAGTCGTTTTCAATGACAATCCACAGTTGAATAATTGAAGAACCAGCCATCATCAGTCCACCAATCAACATTCCCCAACGAATATTCCTGAACAAAAATACTGATTATAGGACAAACTTTGTCAAATATAGTATTTTCGTACGTGGCAAAGGCGATGAACAAGATAGGAGCAACAACGTAATGCAGCTGAATGTCGTTCGCCAGGTACCATGTCCAACCCATACACTAAAAAAATTGTTATTTTCTCTCGAATCCACTTTCTTAGCGCTGAAAACCAAGCAGCCTGCTGCAAGAACATTGGAAGGCAAACAGTCAAAGATAAAGGACTTGAGCATGAAGAAGAACAGAAAAGTGATATAACAAGACCTAGGCGATCCCCCTTCACTGAAGGTCCCCCTTCTTGATAGGCACGCACTGATTTTAGGGTTGGATTTTACGCCGGCTGTACCGAAATTGGGTGTCGTCTCTTGACAAGTGTTCGTAACGGTAGGGATTCCACGAATTCGGTAGCAAAGGGGAACTATACCTTGGTTGAAAAGGAAGTGGACGCCCTTAAGGTTGGCTAGACGAATACGGGATCAACAGCAAAAAGGTATCCCACTCAGTTGTCAGCAGGGCACCAACGCGACTTCTAGCACCGTTGCCGCCGCACCCCCCCCCCCCCCCCCTCTCAGCCGTCTACTGTGGACGTTAGCAGAGAGAGCGTAAGCGTTAAATGAGGGAAATGTCACCTATTAGACACGCTCTACAAGCTGCAATACAAAAACACAGGAAAAGGATATCCATCACTGTTCGTCTCTCTTGTTTTTTTCTTCATCCTCCATCTCACCGACCACTGCGAATTTTGAAGCGCCAGCCTTTTTCATCCTTTTTCGTATAACCCGCAGAGCCTTTGATCGATTACTTCATCTGAAGCAACAGTCCCAGCAGGGTCTCACCTTCAACGCTAATGCTGTGGAACGACGCGCTAGCCAAGAACATAAGAAGTGTGACAGAACAGCTCGCCTTGGAAAGCCGCTAGAAAAATGGAGCTGAATGGCCTCGAATGGGCGTGGTTGCTCAGTCGGCTGCAATCCCCTTTACTTCCAACATCCGCCACTTCGAAGCCGTTCAGCTCTTCTTTCCAGCGGCTTTCCAAGGCGAGCTGTTCTGTCACACTTCTTGTTCTTGGCTAGCGCATCGTTCCACAGCATTAGCGTTGAAGGTGAGACCCTGCTGGGACTGTTGCTTTGAGGAGAAAGGCACTCGCCACTAATCAATCCTAGGGGTATGCCATGGATCTAGTCCCGCACAGGATGGTGCTATTTCGGACTTAACCCCTGGAATGCGTGTATTACATAGATGGCGCCTCTTATGCTCCTCTGAATTCTCGATGCATCATTATTTCAAGCACCGGCTTATTAATAGTACGGTACGTCTAAACCAAGCATGCGTTTTCTCTTCCCTACCAAACTCTATTCATGGATTTATCGACCTACACATCTTGACCTAAGCAGAAAAGTTGTTCATGTAAATGAAATTAGTCCACCAGGCGAGGCGACATCCTTGCGCGTTCGATAGGTCTCCAGAAAGGCCCCGATGAGACGTATGTGAACAGTGTTACATCGAACAACATAATGACGGCATAGGTGGGTGGCATGAAAAACACCAAAGTTCGAAAATCATTCGACGAGCGTAGTAGAGTGTGGTGGAACACTTCATCCTCAAGAACTCACCTGTATACACGCCTTGACGTGTAGCTCATTACCACATACGGCTTTCGAGGGTTTCGAATAACTTATCTTTAACAGCTTCTTAAAAATCGTACGAAGCCCAGAACAGCGGCTAAAGTAAGATATGGGGTGGAAGAATGAAGGCCTGATCAACATGCCTCAAATTTAAAAAACTCATCCAGTTGTGGACTGATCTTGCGTTGCGTGAACAAGCGAAGTGAACCAAATTGTGAGAAACGAAAACATTCGCGCAAGTTGCTTATAGGCCGAGTTTTAGAAGGCGTTGATCAGAAATAAGGTACAGATGTCTGGTTGCTTCTGCTTTAGCCTCCGAGGATGGTGTCAACTTTATTAGGCTAACGTTTCGGCGCAATCGCTTCTTTGGAGCCTTGTTAGAAGCCGAGCGTTAGAAGGCACCCTTTTGAAAGGTGAAAAGTAGCCGAATTAATACCAATGTCGGTGGCTAAAGCAGAAGAAACTAGACAATTATAATCAAGCCGAAATTAATGGAGAGTCGTTCATGAATGGGTACAGATAGTCGGCGGTGCCGGAACCAAGAAAAAACTATGATACGCTGCCCAGAACCCAAGAAATAGGCCTATCTTGCCCATTTGATTTTCTGCATTGAATGCAATTCTCATCGGTGCTGCCTCTCTCAAAGCGACAGCTCATATTTGCTGACCGTTGACACCTCATCCAGTGGAAGCCAGTGGTGGCGTACCATCACGTCGATCGTGACGCGGAGGCCATGCTAGATCGCAAGGGAATCTTCCTTCGCTAAGAATTACTATGGCCGTTTCCTTAAATGATCCGCACGCCTTGAGGTTCCTGCCCTTTGCCTTCAAATAGTGCTCCTCCTTGGATCTTTCGACTATATGTAATGTAATCATCCTATCAGTGCGAAATGATAAGAGAAAAATTGTTCTCCAAGAGTTTAACACAAAGCAGGCCAAACCTGAGAAGGAAGAAAGAGTCGAACGGCAATGTTGCTTGAAACAATCAATTTGAGTAGAATATTGCGGAACATTGAATCAACCGTTGGAAGATGGTTGTCTGAACAGTCGACATAACATACATATTTTCTGCAAAGGTCAAGTTATTACGAAAGGGCGTAGTAGCAAGCAGCGGTGCTCGCAACGCGCATCGTCTAAGAATCAAATCCTGGGTCGTACGCCATTTAGGCCAACTAAGCTTTCCATCGCTTCGGGGTCGATCAAGTTGTAGAATAATGTTCCGATTATAAAGGTGACACCTTCGCCGCATTGATCACCTTGGTATTTTAGGATTAATCCAAATGATATTGAATCGAGTAACGAAAATGCACAAAATAGAAGTAATGTCAACTTCCTTCTAGGGATTCGCCGTCATATGCTCAAATCAGAACGTATGGCTATAGTAAATTTCTTTCTGCCCATATACAGTGAAACTGCGTGGCCAGTGGCTATGAAAATCACTGTCTCCTCATAGACAGGTCAGCTGCAACCACCGACTCAGAGGGTAGAAGGCTTGGTTGGCTTGAAGGTTCCACAATCATGGTTTGATCCACGAGTCACGCGTTTGGGAGCAGCGATATTTGCTAGAATTTCACCCCTCCTTGCTCAACAAAGTACACTCATAATAGTTCAGCAATTACCTAGTGTGAGGCTCGTTCCAATGTAATAAGTAGGTATGTCCGAGTATAATCCAACACATACTCAAAACGCGAACACCGTGAAGGCAGTTGACTTCGCCCTGAAACGACAATTTTACCACTAGGGAGGACTTCGTTATAACTCTTTCCGACTGAAAAGGAACTGACGTCTTTCTTTGATGTACGAAGGATTTCCACTCCGTTCGTATAGACCGAATAGGACAAGAATTATCCGGATGAACAGATCTTAAATCATACTTCGATATGTATATACAATTCCAAGAAATTTAACCATAAGTGTTACTTCGAGAATCGCACAACTTAATCCTTGTAACCTAGTACAGTGCTTGGTATTACCCTTTGTCCTGTCCTTTTTCAAAATTAGAGTAGAAACCCACTTTTTGCTGGAATTTTTGCTGAAAGGGGTCAAAAGGGAAGAGTACTCCAAGTCGTCCTGGGCGAGATTATAGCATTCATTTGTAATGCTGGGATCATTTGACGTCAGCCTAGGTCTGGTCAAAACGAAATGGGGCCGTTGAGGCCAGAACCAAAATGAATGCAATATTCGTGCCAGGCTCCTCCAATTCGTTTATTTGCAGAGTTTCTAGCAGGAGTATAGGTAAATCCAGTCAAAAATGGAGTCATCAGTCAGAAGAGGTGAGTTGGGACTGTCTTAGATAGGAACTTCTCTGTAAGGAAATGAGATAGAAGAGGAATTGAAGGTGTAAGGGGGAAGCCAATGAACCTGACGCTCCATTCCAAAAAGAAACCCTTCAAGAGAAACAATAATTTGCGTAATCGCAAATACGGGTGTATTCAGTTGGCAATGCATTAAAACCGCTCAAAATATCTCTGTTGATAGGGAACAAGCCTTGGAACGGAGGAACGTGAGCAGTTTTCATTTCTGTGAATCCTGCTCCTTCCCAGGCTTAACACTAAAGGATGCCCCCGTATTTTGCGATAGCGCCGTTTTTTCATTGATAATCTTTTTAACTGCTGCAGAAAACTAATTTAACTTAACACATTGCGATCCGCACGTTCATGATGCTTCGTATATTTTTCAAAATATGTCATAATTAATCCATCAACAATTTTATCAGCAATGACACGTATGGTTTCCCGGCTCTGGAAATGAGTGCAAACAGTTCAAGAGCATTGAAAAATGTCAAATAAATCAGATAAAACTAGGCTTCGTTGAATCGTGCGCCCCGTGGTGAGCTGCAACGCGGTAACGCTAATGAAGTCAAATTAAGAGTAGAGTATAGTTTTCGGAAAGTCGAACTGCTGAAACTAACGATCTGTTTTTCGTTCCAAAGCCGGGAGGATGTCAAGCGTTGGTTGATGAATGAACAAATCGTACAGAGTTCCGAACACCATCATGATCAATGTGAAAGTCAAAAAGTACCTAAAGGATTTGTAATTGCTTTCCTATTTGGAAGAGTAGCATTATTTAAGGCGATTATGCGAGCAATACTCACAGTGCTACCATCGACATCCAACTGCTGCTCATAGCATTCTCCTTACTTTCGTGACGACACTCGACATTCACATTGCAAACGGCTTCTCTACGGCTGCGCTCTCAGCTAGCCGGACAGCTGAAAATATCAGAATCATGGCGATCAGGGGAAAAATTAGGGAGCAAGAGAAGGAGTCCCTCACGTCTGGCTACTCACTCACTCTCCCATACCATGCCGGTAATTGACATTGACAAAATGCAACCCAACGCCATTCCACACTTATAACTAGCCCCCCTTGCTTCCCGCCGCTGCCTCGTATTCGTTAGGGCGGACCCGTGCAAACGATCTTATATCACTAACGGCTACTAGTGGTCTCTAAGCTCGATAGCTCCAGCTTTCACCTAGTTCTAGGGTTTACTATACAGCCGAGTGCGCACAACACATTGCTGTTAACTCAACTTCACGAGCTTCATGAATCTTTCTGGAAGTAGTCCTCACCCAGCTGGTCAGTCAAGTAGTTGGCCACTTGTATTATAACATTACTCATTGATTGAACGGAACAAATACTAAAACTCAACACAACTTTACAAAATCCCTCAACATTCAATTCTTCAGAAAAAGAGCAGAAAGAAACGTCAATCTATTCACGCAGCAAGTCCTCTATATTGTGGAAAGTTGTCCAGAACTCGTATCGTAAATATTTCAGCACCGGACAGGAGACTGACCACTGACGTTTTTGACATTGATCTTCATCCACATTCCCACTAGCCGCGAATTTTCCTGCTTAAAGCAAGCTTTTGCTCAGTTCACTGCAGATATACTCCCTTCCCTGAAGAAAGGCCGTGAGTGGCCATGCAGCGGCGCCTCTAGACATGTCGCTAAGACACTAGGCGTTTAAAACCTGGATACAAGTACGACCAGAAGGATCCGTGGCCGCCCACCGCTTCGATTTCTTATAAGTGCGCGATGTTGATACCCCATGTTCTCGACACGGACTTATGTTTCATCTCTGATTTTTTCACATTATCTTGTTTCGCTATCTAATAATCTATCAATAAGACCAAGTAGTGAAGAAATGGCTAAAATGGTACCCAGACACAAATCAGTTAAGTAGCAGAAGTAAATCTACCGAAGGTTATCATCCGAGTGACGTCGTAGTCGGTACATGAATCTGGCATGCACACACCGAAGTTGAGCATTGGAACAAGCGTGAAACAGCGACCATCGTCGTCCTCTTCAGCGCTTGAATTAGCCTTGCTGCTGCAAAAATGGGTTAAAGCAGAAATCATTGCTGATCAATCGTTATGGGATACGCCACACATTCGTCTTCAACAGATCGTGGTGGAATATGAATGCATCTCTGGTTCACATAATGAGTTGCTGGGTAAACGAATGCAAGAATTAGTTTTTTAATATCCCCCGACAAATCTGGTTCTAACTAACCAACATCCGGGACGAAGGTTCGTTTGTCCTGGATGGGTTTTGTCCTGGCAAACGATCTCCTGTAGCATAAGCGTGGTGAGCGGCACTACACGCCCTTTTACCTTGACTCACAAAGCGTGCTACTAATGAAAAGGTAGCCAACTAGAAACCCCGGGATGTTAATTCAAGACGTGGAGCGTTTTCTCAAAGGGTTAGTGTGTTTTGTGGGAGTACTTGCATGGAACATAGAGAGGGGGGGGGGGAAGTTTTTTTGTGAGCGACTCTGAGAATGCCAACAAGAAGTGAAACAATGGCATGTGATCCCCGCTGAAAGCAAAATTTCGCTTTTTTCTAGATTTAATTTTTTGTGATTATATCTGTATAAAAATTTTCTCTGCACAAAAACTTTCCAAAATACAGCTGATAAACGCTACAAATGCTGCGCACTACTACACAAGAAACTTGCACCGAGTTCACTTCCAATGAGAAATTTTTCTTTCTAGCAATCCGAGAGCTGTTCAGAAAAATAGCTTATTTGACCCTTAGGGGAAAATGATCTGGTTGCGGATAGCACCGAGTTCGGATGTGTGGTCCAATGGGTAGATCTCGGATGGGATCGCACAGAGTGAGTCAGCGATTGGTGATGGCTCAAAACCGGAGTTTGCGATGGAAAAAGCAGCAACCCAGTAGAAATCATATCCAGATAAGTGGTGCAAGGAAGAAGAAAAAGCATGTGAAACGGCCTGTAATTCAAAATTGGGACCCCTTCTTGCTCGTCGGTTTCCGCATTGGTACGACTCGGCGCGGTATGGTCCTGCTAGACCGGGCACATGATCTTCGGCATGCCAGTTGGTTGTTAGAGTCACGACCGAGTAGAGGGGTAGGAGTGCAACGGCGCGCGTGGGCGAGGGGTGTGGTCTTAGCAGGCCACTGGGAGCATACTCTCCGCTGTGAAACGAGCATTGTGCTGCATTTTTAAGGATTTTTACTTTTTACTTGGGTATGTTCCCTCTCTTCGTCCAGCGACCTATCGTGAAATCCCTCCTTTGGTGTTAATTTAATTGAGAGAAGAACACCAATTTGAACCCTTCATTTGGCTTCTACAGCGCTAGCTATCACACAAAGTGGCTAGACTGGACAAAAAATGTAATAAAAAGAGATAAAAAACTATTCCAAATAGAAAGATTAAGAATTCATCAGTTACTGGTTTCACATCCGCCCAAAAAAGTATAGGACTTACGAAAACATACAAAAGAGCAATGCAAATAAAAAAAAGAGTGAACGCGAATAAGGAAGTCGACAGATTTCTGAAGGGTCTATGGGAAAATAGTAACTCACAAGCAATGAGCATCGACTGCCCCGCCTGCATCAAGAACTTTCAGCGGATTGTTCCTCTCGTAGGCTTCCAGATGTGCCATGCAGTATTGACCATTCCACTTCTGACTGTAAACTCGTCACTTGGATGCTTTGCAGAGGCTAATGAGAGTGCCCGAATTCTTACCCTTGATTATTTTTCACACAACATGAATTTTCCTGCAGGTATGCCATGACCCAACCCAAAGATTGTTCCCAGCAGTGATTTCCTGACGGCACTTTTCCCATAGCGTCCAACACTGAAAAGGAAGTTAATCGTCACAACCTTCAGCAGATCAGATAAAAGTCGAATTAGAAGGACTTAAGGCACCCGAATCGTTAAATTTGGAAAGGTAACTGTCAAGAACGGTGAAAACTCGCCGTTGAATATCCATTGCCGTTCGTTCTTCTTCTGCTGGAAGAATGGCGTACACTTACAATCAGTGCAATTACGATATTCTTCAACATATGTGGCATACTCCACGGCTGTCCAGAGTAATGCAGTAGGTCAGAAAGACACGCTAACCAATCTTCGAAGAATTTCATCAAAATATTACAGTGCCCACAACACACCACATTTACTTCTTTCACAAAACATGGTGTGAATGGTTTGGCTTGCAAGCCCGTATACCTCTTCTGGAGTTCTTTTTCTGGTTGTTTACAGACACCATAGAATTCAATCTCAGCTCAACTATATGTTCCCAAGTTTCCTCGGTTTCGTTGGAAGACTTGATTCCAATTTGCCTCTCATGGTATTTTGAAATTTTTTCTTTCATCTATGCATTACGTTATTTTTGTTTTGACTTGTTTCATTTATTTTGATTTTTTTTAATTACCAAACAAAAAACGCAATTTTTACGAGTCCTGCAATTTCTTCCCACAGTTTCTTCTCGCGAAGAGGGGTGGTGTAGTAGCAAGGGCGTTTGCTTGCCACCGCCGCACGGTCTGTGATCGAAATGCTGCGATCACACTTCGCCACATGCATCCCATCCTCTAGCATTAGTACCAAACCTATCTGGGAAGGTAATACATCCCTTTCTGATGGCACAAACGGAGGACACTCTTCTGTTGAGTCTCCTTTTCAGGGCAGTGGAAACGGAGCTGAAGGACTACTTTGATCCCCACCCTTAGGATAAATTCAAACACAAGTTTAAAGAATTATATTAAAGTTCAGTAACAAGATCGCGATCCATATTGTTATAAAACGAAATAGTTCGGTTCAATTCGTACCTTTCTTGAACATATAATTTCATTGTTCATCGGCCGGCCTTCGCAAGTCATTGGATGCGGACCACATTCAAAAATGCACTACGTTTGACTGGGAGGAGAATTCGTGGCGCAACCCAGAGGTTCGAAGTAACACCAAAAACGCTCCGGTCACTTTATATTTATCTTTTTTATTTTACGAATCCAAAATGGAGCTGGCTTGAAGTGCTAAGTGGAGCCAACTTACCACCTCCAGCGGTAGGAAGGACCTCATCCCAAAATTGATTCTCCCTTAAACCAGACTTGTAATCCGAGTTCGATTGGTTCCGTACTTAGGCTGCCTAAAGGAACAAAACATGTTTCACAAGAATGCTGGGTTGTGAACAAAACTTTCGCCCCAGGCGGGACTAGAACCCGCACCTCTCGCTTTCCGGGCAAGTGCGCTACCAGTTACGCTACCGGGGCACCATTTCATTCCAACTCAGCTTTTCATGGTATACGTACCCAGCATTCTTGTGAAACATTCGCAACGCGAACTGCGGCGTTAAAACAGCAGTTAACAAACAAAACAAGTCAAAATCATTGCTAAAGCTTTCAGCCTCGCGGTCATTGCCGATATCGGCTAACCGGCTCAACACGTTAGACGTGTGAGTGCTGAAAGCTATGGTACGTATACCATGAAAAGCTGAGTTGGAATGAAATGGTGCCCCGGTAGCGTAACTGGTAGCGCACTTGCCCGGAAAGCGAGAGGTGCGGGTTCTAGTCCCGCCTGGGGCGAAAGTTTTGTTCACAACCCAGCATTCTTGTGAAACATTCGCAAGGCGAACTGCGGCAAAAACAGCAGTTAACAAACAAAAACAAGTCAAATACTCTACGTCGACTATAAACCCCAAGTAATTGTACAGCAGCGTACCATAGAAATTCCGTATTGAAACTGAATGCATCCCAGGAAGGGCTGACTGACGCCAAATGCTTTCCTCTTTTTCTCCTTCATCGGACACCTCTCAACTTTTCTTGTCAATAATATACATATTTCATCCAATAAATTCTATTTGCGCGACAAATGACTGTAACGCTTCTCAGAGATTTGGTCCTTTTGTCCCTGTGTCTTTAATTAGTCATCCTCATCTCACTCATGAGCCTCGCAACGCTCCAGTGACACGACAGGTAAAACCTTCCATCCAGCAGGGCAGAATTGCCGCAAGGATGACTACCCATCCATTTTTTTGTGTTCGGTTTTCATGAGTAATCATTTGCTTGTCTATCCCTATCAAGGATTCCGGCATTAAAGTCGAAGATCGAAGGAGGAAGACTTAAGGAGGGAAGGCAGTGCGGATCTCTAAGGGAACGGACCAAGGTAACGCAGTCTCAAATGAAGCGATGTATCCGGCGAATCTAAGCATGGCCCTCCCGCATATGCTACACACCCACCGACTGGCTAGCTGTTAGCCGCCAGTGTCTAGCCGTTCACGGAGAGAGCGTTAGCAGTTAGGCAGCATCGATGAGAGCGCGAGCGCCTGCCTTAGTGGCGGGAAATCAAAGGGCAAGCAAGGGGGACAAATTTCTTGGGTTTCGGGCCGTTTCTCATAGTTGTTCTTCATTCCGGCACCACTGACAACCTCTATCTTGAACAAAGCGCATTTTTGCACAGCGTTAGACCGCTTACAAGGGTAAATCGAAGGATGCCCCGAGCAGACTAAACTAAGGAGGACTACTTACTGTAGTCATTTAATGGGCCGCAAAACATCTTGAAGTTTGCTTTTGATTATTTATTTCGTGCGATAAGCGCATTATCTCAAATACAAACTGCATTTTTCCCTGTTTTTTTTTGAAAGGACAATGTGCAATTTTATCACGGTGAAGCATATGACTCGTCCCTTCATAGAACACTCGACAGCAACACCCCACGATGGACACTGTCTGAATTTTTGTACCCGGAAGTGAAAGCAGGGGTGCAAAATGTGGAGGTAGTGATGTAAAAAAGGAGAAAATTACCGTCAAAAGCTATCATTGAGAGCTTGCGCGTTTTTGTGATTCGGCTTTCAACGGCAATGAGACACTGAGCGTGGAAGAGAGGGCATAGGCGCGCGAGCACAACGGGTGAGAGGGTGCAGACACGAGCAGCTGCAATGAGGAGATAACAAAGTGGTGAAGCAGTCTTGGTTCTAGCATCTGTCACACAGTTTTAAGCTGTGAGAACGGACAAATCTACACATTTCATGGACAGCTCTACCTTACCGTCAAGGGATTGGTTTACCAGCTCAAGATGAGAGCTCAGAGCTCCTCAAGGCCCGCTTTTCGCTGACTTGAAAAATCAAAGGATTCTATGAAGAGAGGCCATATACTGGTTCCCATAGGTTCTCCACACATAGTGGTATTGGATAAGATAGCGCAGCGGCAAAGAGGGACCAGACGCATATCTATGAACGATCCGATCCATGCGATCCGCAATCGCTCAGATTTAAAGGCAGAGGCCACGATAGCTGGATGGTGAAGCGGCATCACCCTCTTCCAAACCAGTACTGTTCTCACCTATGCATACAAAGCCTATCGTAGATGTATCAAAACACTTCCTTTTTTTCTGGTTCCTGCACTTTTCACTCAAAAAACCTATCTTCGATATGGCAATCCTTCTGAACTCTCGCCTCTACGCTGGTTCTCCACAAGTAATTCCCGCTCGCAAACTTCCAGGGACTTAGCTACAAAAGCAAAGAAATGCAAGTACCTGATGTGATAGTACAATTTTAGTACATTTTTTATGAGCCACACATAAAGGTCAACTCATGACTAATGGTTGGCTTCCTATTCTGGGGAAACAGCGATCCGACCAACAGGTCAATCAGCTTGCGACCTCTTTATCAGAGTTCGCTACTGATAAGGATGCTGGCAATGGAATATGCACGCGCTGATATCACCTTTATGACCCAGTTATTTTCAACTTCAGCACTCTGAACTACATAAATATCCTCCCTTCAAAAAAAAACGAGAAGAGCGTCGGGTGCAGACCATACACCACAAGTGACGACGGCCTCCAAGTAAATCTGGTTAGTAGTGGTTCATAGTGATAGCTGATTTTTGGTAAATGATAGTTGTAATTAGTGACAACTGATAGAATACAACTGCAACAGGCTAATCATTTCATTGGCAGAAAATACATTTTGTGGAGGCCGTCGTCACTTGTGGTGTATGGTCTGCACCCGACGCTCTTCTCGTTTTTGAAAGGGAGGGTATTATGTTGATAAAAAAAACTGTATATTTATCTGATAGCCCGGTGTGATAATTTATTGGGGGACACTGCGGCGGCGCGGCTCTCTGTTCAACTGATCCTCCACAAAGCCAGGTACAGTTACTACCGCCGTCATCCACGGCGGGCAATTTCGAAATACGCGCCATCGGAGACTAAGCCTTGGAGGAGCGGATGAACGAAACGCCGCACCGCCGCGTGGTCTCCCCTAACTAAGTTAGCACCTCCAGGGGCCGTATGCTATCCTCCCCGAAGGGGTTGGAGGACGAAAAGTCCTCTTGAATTTTCTCTGTCTCGCATCTGGGATTGCCCTGATAAAGGACCTACACATTTTAATGTATGTATGTAGGTAAAAGTAAACATGCACTGAAAATGAAGAACCTCAATCGCTTCAAACAAATAAATTTAAAGGAAACTTTGGATCACTTAAACTTCGGGGAAGCATAGCATGCGGACCCAGGTGTTCATTTCCTCCTTTCCCTCTCCTAACTACTTTTTATAATTCAATTCATTTTTTTCTATTCCAGTTAGGGGGCATCATGATGCAGTTTCTCGGCGAGCTAATGTAAACTCGAACATTCCAGCTTCTCACGCATGTCAAGTGACTGCCCTCACCCCCACCCCCTAGGCTGGCTACACTCCCCCTGGCTCAGAGTTACCGTAGCTTTTTTGGAGTCACCGCACCATGATGCCCTGGAAAGACCTCATTTTCCAATCATTCTATCTGCCACCTGTTCACAGTAACGGGGTCTATACTGGTGTGTACAGGGGCATGTGTGTGGACGTTCTTGCCGGTGCCAGTATTTCATTTTTTTGCAAGAGGGAGGAATCCTCCGGAGATTGACGTGAACATAATTGTTCGCTTAAACTTTTACATCCACCTCCGTCAGCTTCGGTTCTCCTAGAAAAAACAAGTGATTACTTAGCAATATACTTTGTAGCACCACAATGCCCCCTTACTGGATGAGACCCACATAACTGTTCTCTTTTGTTGCTTATATTAATCACAGATAAACATAATCATAATCATAGCCGACCTGAAGACACGTCAAACTCTTTGAGTTTGTCGACAAATTTCACCGCGTATCGCATCAAATCCAGATTGCCTTCTTCGATACCGTATCTGAAGTTGTGAAAATATGAGATTACAAAAAAAACTGTTTGATTGGATAACTTCTAAAAAATCGAGTGAACTATAGTACCTGTAAGCTTCCGCATAGTTGAAGAAATGCTTAAAGAAATCCATATCTAGAATGAGCTGCGTTTCGGAATCGGCCAAAAATTGTGTGAATAACGAGCCCATGATCTGGAAAATAGCAACACATCATGAAAATAGAAGGCGGAACTTCCAGTAGGACAAGATACGGTATTTTTTAATACGTCAAAAAAGCAATATTGTACTTGCATGTCCTCCTCATCGAACTCGTCTTCTTCACTGAAGAGAGATTCACGTTGATCGGATTGTTCCCGTTCATCTTGTAGATCACTTTTCAATGCAGCAGCTTCATCGGCTGAATAGTAGGTTTTTTCCTTGGGTGTTGGCTATCAATTTTTTTCAACTAATATCCGAGAAGGTCTATCGACACAGAGGCCAACATACGTTTTATAATTAATGGTAAGCAATTCACCAGATAAACAAAAAATATTTTTGATGTTTGTGCTTTTGTTTCTGAATCCTTTGAATTCCTTTTGCTTTCCGGCTATTTCCCTGCTTGTGTCTCTTATTTACCACCCCCTTCCCCCACTTGGGTACCAGCATGTCGTTTGAGACGTACGAAAATATAACAACATAAAATAAACAAGAAATAAATAAAAAAAACAGTAACAGTCCAGCAAGCGAGATGAGGTTAGCATAAAAACATTTGAGAGCGAAATCGTAAATAAATTTCGGCAGCTTAGCAGGTTCGTCAAAATTCATCTTAAAAATAAAACTTGAGAATAGGTCCGTGATGTTGCACACCAACTACCCTTATGAGAAAAGAAGAGTCCATACTACAAAATGTTCACCCCAAATATTAGAAGGTAAAAGAATGAGCGCCAAAATAATCTCTCGATTTCTGGATAATAAAAAAGCATGAGCATATAACGAAAAAGCAGCCTTGTCAGCAAACCATTTCTCGAATGCGCCATGCATTCGACTTCTGTTCGAAGCAGTGGTGGAATCTGATTACGATTTGGCTCGTACACTAGCTTGCGGAGTCAGCTGATGTACTGGTTACTGTCTCTAA
>MU884135.1:0-15364 GCA_036418205.1 Ostertagia ostertagi | reverse complement strand
GTATGTCGACCCATTTAACCAGAATTCTCTGATAACCCATGATAAACGCTAAAAGGAAGTTATCTATGTGTACCCCTCGTAAAAACAACTAATTGTTTGTTTTGTTTGTTTACCTTGCATTTTTCGCGCATGCTCTATGAATTGCTGAGCGAACCCAATTTTTATTCAGTACGAGAGCACTTCAGTGAGAATGTGAAGTGCCCTAAGCGTAGAGCCCTTGAGATTATTACTGCATTCCCAGTGGGTAGAAGAGCCTCTCAATCTGTTCCCACATATGTTAGAGGGGAGCATTTTCAGGTTTTCTGTCGATTCTTCACTGCGTCGAGGAATTCATTTGGACATTGATTCACTTAGGCTCCCTCGATGCTTCGTAGAGAAGACTTATGAAAGATTCATGCCCAACTCGCGCTGCTGTTGCCACTCTCTAACATCAATCCCATGGATCTTCCCTGAGGCATCACTCCTGACGCTTCTAATACTTAGCGCTAGACTCAAAGGGACCATGAAAAAGGGATATCTTTTGAATACTTTTGCAAGGTTTCCTCTCAGCAAACCCGTTCGGGAGGGTTTTAGGGACAACCAGGGGCTGGGGGTTGCTCACGGTCGGCGCACACTCCGGGAAATTTGTCAGTAGGGGAGAGGGGCTATCTACCAAAAGAATCAGTTACCTGAGTTGGTAGGGATAGAGAATCGAAGAATCGCAGCAGCGCAGGAGAAACGAAGAATCCGCGGAACGCTTCGACAATTTGACTCTCCTAGCGTCGAGGACGCGGAGCCGACCGTATCTAATCCTTTTTGCCACTTCTCATACTCTCCCACTCTTTTGTTCTTGATTTTGCTATTATTCGATACTATCAATCAATACGTATTTATTACTACTCCCTGGTCTTCCAATTCTCCGTTTCGTGGATGTTCAAAAAACCTAAGAAGCGCGCGCGCGTTGATGGTGCGGATAACTTCAGCCAGCAATGACCGCGCTGCAACCGCTCGCACCTTTTTGTTAGCTCCATGTGGAGATGGTCGAGAGCGCATTCAAGTTCTATCTCTAATCTGAAACTCAAATGTGGCTTTTTCTGAATGACATTTTGCATGGGTTGATTTCACATTGCCCTGTTTTGTTTTTTTTTTTTTTTTATCCTGTTTTTTTTTTTCTATGTACTCTCCCCTTCAAAAAGCGAGATGCAGACCATGCACCACAAGTGACGACGGCCTTCACAAAATGTTAATGTTTTCTGCCAATGAAATGAAATGATTAGCCTGTTGCAGTTGTATTCTATCGATTGTCACTAATTACAACTATCATTTACCAGAAATCAGCTATCACTATGAACAACTTCTAACCAGATTTACTTGGAGGCCGTCGTCAGTTGTGGTGTTTGGTCTGCACCCGACACTTTCTCGCTTTTTGAAGGGGGGGGGGTTACTTCTCTCGTCTTCAATATTTCAAAATGACTTATGTAATGATGGGAATGCCTTTATTTATTTACCTATTTATTTATTTATTCGTGCGTGCAGTTGACGCCCTAGAAAGAAACAAGCAATAGAAAACACTGTGGTTAATCAGGAGGACGGTAGCCTCTATTATCTTGACGGAACTATTAAGAAGTATGGGATAAAAAACTCACCCTATTCCCTTTCCTGCATGCTTGGATAAAGCCCAGCAAAAGGAAAGATAGCATAGTCGTTCCGCTACCGGGAACCGAGGAAAACCTTTCGGAACCTGGGTGACCACGAGTGGAATCCAGGTCTCTCACCTGCCTAGTCTTTTGAATCCGTGTGAAGGACAAAGGTCAAATTACTGTGTGGGTCCATACCGTGCATGCCAATTCGGTTTCCGTTGAGATTCAGGTCTACTGTACCCTTACCCGGAATCTATTTTGGTAAGACCGTTCGAGCCAGAGGTAGATGTACTGAATAAAGGTCGTAAGCCACGGCCCGCTACTCAAATTGTCCCTCTGTATGTTCGATTTTAGATATACGACCTCCAAAAGCTTCGCCTGTACATAGCCCTAAGTGGGTGATTCAGTTCCGGCCCTGCCCCCCCCCCCCAGAAAAAAGTCCAAGGGTTCATCTAATGGGTATGGAGCCGTAGCAGAACTGCGCAACGCTAAGATGTCTAACTTTTGAAAAGGTAGGATTTGCTGTGGAAAACCGAAATTTTCTATGACTTTTGCAAAAAATTCCAGCTTTTCCTTTCGCTAGCTGTTGCCATACTACGCAACCTCACCATATCAAGTTCCCTTGGCTCGAGCGCAGCCCGAAAAAGCGTTTACCAGCACTAACCATCCCCTTCGTCCGACTCGGCCACATATCCGGTTGAGCTACCCCCCCCCCCCATATGCTCCATGGCGAACCTTCTTATTTACCGCTCTTGCATGAGGCGATCAATTTTGGGCTTCCTCACAACGGAATTGTAATAAGGGGTTGAGAGGGCGTGTAGTTATGCAAAGGTAGGAAAGGAAGCTGGCGGAGGGGTGGGCAAAATCAATAGAGTGCGGCAGGCGAAGGACTGGCACGGTGACGGTACACTGTGTCACTTTCCACAATCTATAGCGTGCAAAATTCCCTTCAATGTCATTGATATTCTACGCACGACTTTGTTTGCAGCCCAGTTCCGCAGAAGTGGGCTTTTTGTGGCGTGCTCTACCGAATTTTAGCCCTTCCCTTTGCCGTTCATAATACAAGTCAGGAGAGAGAGAATAAGTGCTGAGAAGGGCCCCGATCTCTTAATCGAAATAAGCTTTTTGTCTGTAACTACACCCTGTACGGTAGAGATGTAAGATCTTCGGATACGGTATAAGGTAAAGGAATAAGCATGTTCAGTCCGTATCAGATGCGCCATGCACCTGACTTTCATCCCATTTCCAAAGTCGTAAACTGTGTACACAGTTGATCGCCCCTCTTATCGAAAGTCGGCTGGTCCTTGACCTGACTTTGTGAAATAGATTATTGACTAAGCAGAAGTTATTTGTTTTGTCTTGATAGACCTTTCTGACTTTTGCCAGTGGCTAGGATAGCAGTAAGCTGAACTTCAAGGAAAGTTCGGCTTTGCCTGCTATCCTACCCACTGGCGCACAACTCAATGTGACTTTTCTCGAATGCAACTGCCAATTACACCTCTTATCAGCTGATCGCAGGCGGTTGTGCTTTGCACTGATCGATAGTCACACTGGTTTTTGGCGTAGTGCAGGGGGTTGTTGTTGCTGTCATAAAAAGGTCAGCGTTTGGATCATCAGACTCTAATTTCTCAGACGTCATAAAAGCTCTAGTAGCTGCCGGTGTTGTTAAATCTATTCAGTTTCTCACGATAGAACATTTTTTTTCGGATGACTGGCGTGCATTTCAACTACACAATTAGCATTTTTGTCTATATCCTGTGAAAGCTGCACTTTTTCCCGCTGCCGGACGTGTCGTAATTGCAGAATCAGCAGCATACGTGATGACGCCATTGAAAAATCGATATCATTGCACTTTTCGATGCTTTTGTACTATTTCTCGTCACGTATCTGTCTGCAATTACGACACGTTTTGCCGCGGAAACAATTTATTATGCCAAGTTGGTCATCGATTACTTCAGGTTGTTTTCCGTGTTCGCAGAAGCAAGTATAGCATCGCATACTACTATTTGTTAATTCAATATCTTCAGTCCTTCTCTTCATTTACTTTTCATCCTCCTCTACGTCGCCTATTCCCAGCTAAATTTCTAACAAGCGGTGATTGGTGAATAGAGTGTCTCTAACGAACCCCTATCACCCCCCCCCCCAACCACTAACACCTACACTGTGACTTCCTCAATATATAGTGATTCCTCTCACGCAGATTCAACGACGCAATGCCCAACAATGCTCACTGGGAGTTAATACCCAACCACGTCAACCGCCCATTTTAGAGCTTGGCGGGGGGGCGGCGGTCGAGGGGCGCGACGGATTACGCGATGTTTTGAATGGTGACTTTGTTTAGGGGTTCTTTGTGCTGGGATGATGGGAAAGGTATTCGAGGCCATTCGGAGGGCGCCATTTTGATGGAATTTGAGGGGTCATTTTAGTGAAAGGTGAAAGAGGTTGTTTGATCGGTTTCCCGCCACGTTTTCGGGGAAAGGGTGTGGAATTGTACGAATCAAGCATTTCCGAACATTTGCCGATTCAAAAGTCCTCCCCCACTTCGGCAATTTTGGGAATCGGGGCGGACTATCGGATGAGAGTCATGGTTCCCAAAATCGACGCCTTCGAGAAGCGTTATGTTATGAGTACTGAGAGTAGTGGGAGGGGGGCGGGGTGTGGCGTTTGTCCTCCTGGGGTCAGGCTGCCGCCGCACGCGGCGATCGGGCTCGTCGCGTGTGCGGCGATTCTGCGATGTGGAGGTTTTTACTAGTCCATGCTGTTGTCCACCGTTGCAGCCTTCACATTTGATTGTCAAGTGACGAGGTGGCTTAGTCCCAAGCACAGTAAGGCTCTTCCACTTTGATGTCTCCCATGGACATGAGCGCCAGAAATTAAGTTTGGAAATTAAGAAACGCTGCGGAGAACATTGGAACTTTCTGAAACAGTCTGAGTGAACGAACCATAGTAAACTGCGTATTAACGTCATGTAGAATGGGCGTCATGTGAAAACATATCGCCATACTGCATGATCTACTCTCTTTCACGCCATTGGGGAGAAGGGGGTCAGTCAAATTAAACAGGTCACTCAAACAGCGCCTAAGTTGCTCATTCGGCAGTAACGAATCGATAAAATTAACGAACTTTCACTCCAACAGCCAAAAGAGTGGAAGAGGGCTAAAACCATATTGTTTCCACAGCTAATAAATCACACCGCCACATCCAACCACCACAGCCTTCGCCGCGTCGATCGCCGCGTGCGACGGCGCGGCGGCGGCCCCAGGAGGACAAACGCCCGTCTCCCGCGGTGGGGACGTAGGAAGATCAGGTATAGCTGAACCCCTGCTCATGGCTGGCGTGCGGGCAGGGGGTTGGGGGCCCATCCAAGGCCTGGTGGACTGTGGTGAGGTGTGGAAAACCTACTGAGAGAGGACGGTGGGGGAGAGGGGTGACTGGACCAATGTCCAACCCGCCAGCGGAAGGGCGGAGCCAGCGGCAGACATGTCCGAGTTGTCATGCGCTTGCTCGGTTCACGCTCGAACACCTCTGTGGTTCATTAACATCGACGTCATTTTCTCATGCATACTAACTGGTTGTTATTTGTCTCTGGTTGTTTTCTTATTCTTGCAATTCACTCTCTGATGAACCTGATTTCAACCCGATTCATCTCGTCACCTCAAGAAGTGTAGAAAAGGCTCTGAAAGGTATTTTTCCAGCCTTTCAGCGCCTACTCATTTTTCTATTTTGTATGGAGGTGATTAAGCAGATGCGGTTTTCTCATTAGGCTTTGCACATTGCAGATTTCACTAGAAGGTCGTGTTTTGAATCGTAGCGTAGTCTGATTAAAATGGCTTACTAATCCAGTGGAACCAATGATGTCACTCATATTCAATTTCTGGTTGTTTTTCCTTGGATTTTGAATAACTTTTTTTAAACTTATTACTGAAATCGATGAATGACCTTTTGCCAAATGTTGTCAGTTTGTCGCGTTACCTTCGATCAATGCATCCATTCCTCGTAGAAACGTTTCACCTGCGCTCGCGTTTGTCGCTACAAATCATTTTGAGAAGGTTTAAAACTGGTTAACGGAAGTACCTCCAACAATTTATAGCGTATGAGCTGTTGCTTCTCAAAATGGCTGCAATCTTTCTGCGAATCAAATTTCGTATACTTCTAGTAAGTTGAACTTTTGAGCATGTTACTATGAAGAATGCAAATTATTTGGACGTGATGAGTTCCATTTTCCTGACTTTAGAGGAATTTTTCAAAAATCTACTGTATGGAAATAAACTAATTTCGACTTGTTCTAGTTTGTTAACTGCTGCTTTTGCCAGCACGGTGCGAGAGGTGTGGGTTCGAGTCCAGCCTGGGGCGAATGTTTTGTGCTATTCTTGTGAAACAGATAGCAAAAGGGATTCTTTCACTCATTATTCGTTTAGTTCAACTCAGTCCAGTGAGTAAAGAAATTATGACTTTGCGTATCTTTCAAATCTTCTGCGGCGCTATCGCAAGACATGGGGGCATCGAGGCGGCAACACTTATAAAACTGCGTCATCATCATCTTATTTGTTGTAAGGCCGATGTCAGACTTTGCGAATCGCGCGATTCGCTAGCGTCTGCGGTCGCGTCGCGGCCAGTGAATCACTCAATTGGCTGGTACCGCAACGCGACCGCGGACGCTAGCGAATCGCGCGAATCGCAAAGTAGCGAATCGCCGATTCGCAAAATCTCAAGGGGGGTGGAGACTTCATGGTGCGTGAGCAATCTTTATTTTCCCGATGTCCTGCTACCTCCCAAGCATAGTCCTAAGGGATACCCCGCATCTTGCGATGGCGTCCAACTTCATTTCAGCAATGTAGGGTTGTTTTATTAGTTAGATTTTGCGATCTTTTTGTTTTGACAGTTTATATTGATAAGTTTCGTTAAACATTTTTTTTTTTGTTTTAGATCAACTTTGACGATGTTTGAATTCCAGAATTAAAACCCTGTGGCTCTAATTGCTGGGTCAGTACGCTCTGCACCTTTAGATTAGATTAAAATCGCAAAGCATTTTTTGAAACTTCGATGCTTTCTCATTTTGTTAGGAAATACTTGAAATATGTAGCTGAAGGCTGACCCACGTTCGAAGGTAATTTTGCAAATTTTGTGTGAGATATCCCAATTTCCTAAAAGGAAGTGTGTTTCGGCAAAAAGCTTATGTTTTGAAGAAAAGTGGCTTACAATTGTGACTGGTGACCGAAAAACCCTCTCGGATGAATGAATTTTCATAACAAGCGCTATTTTTATTTTGCCCTGTAACTCATTCTAGTTGCATTCCTCTGATGAACTAGCGGATGTCCTCGAAAATGGAGTAGGTGTTGTACGATAAAAGTGACCAGCAAGTACGCTGCCTTTGTTGACTCATCAAGTGCGACTGACTAACCAAAATATTTGCGGAATTCTGCCTCGCGTCTGCGATATCTACACAAAAGAAGGTTTGTTTTCGTGGTTTGCGGACACTTCTTATTGTTGTTTTGTTTGCGATTATACATTGTATTCATTGTATTCATCCATTTGGTATAGTTTTTGTGGGCTCCCCCACTTTCTTCACGATTTGGGGCGCGGCCGCGGCGAGCGCGGACGAGTCGATAGTGCCCGCGAACTGTGTGGGTAAATTTGAAAACGCTCACCACCACAGTTCGCGGGCACTATCGACTCGTCCGCGCTCGCCGCGGCCGCGCCCCAAATCGTGAAGAAAGTGGGGGAGCCGTTTTGTGAGATTCAAACTGTTTATTTCCATAAGCTTTTCAGTGGAATAAGCTTTACTAATCGTAAAAATCAGGTCTATTTCAGTGATGGTGGGGGAGATCGTGGCTCAAAGTTCGTAGCCTCCATTCTAATCATGCTTCGTAGAGTAGAAGCTCACCTGAGATGTGCGTGAAAGCGAAAGCGAAAGGGTTAACGCACTGCTTAGTTCTCCCGAGAAAACTCGGATTGCCATGGGCAGCACAAGCTATTGCACCTCCATTCTCCAGTCTCACCCCAATCTCTTGGACTAGGCCCCATTTAATCAGTGAACCAGGCGAGGATGAACATTGTTTGATCAGCTGTTTTATCGGAAATTTTACGTCACGGTGCGCCAAAACTACCTCTGTAATCAAATTTCTAACGAATTGACTATCCATCATTCTTTAGGAGAAGGGTATGATTGAATAAGATGGGATCTCCTTCAAAGGTCCATTAATCCTCGTAGTGGAAGTGCTTTTGAACCGGTTCAGTAATAGCGTACCAGTTTCGTGGATTCGCGCCGTAATCGCTGTAGTGACGGTGAAGGAAAGCGCGACGTGCTAAGAGGCGTAACAAACACCGCCAGCGAACAGGAATGGGGAAAGTTGTGAGAGAATATCATGTTGCCTATGCAATTAGATTCGCTCGGAAGTAGTCCTTAGTCGATGTGCTCATCTTCGCTTTCATTGCCTTCATCTGCATTTCTTCTGGAAGCCCTATCCTCGTCTAGGTGGAACCTCTTTTTTTCAGAGGCTGCATTACTACATGTTCACCTTTTAAGCCTATGTTTTCAGAGTTACTGTGATTAAATAGTACACGAGTTCAAATCCCATTTCAGCCGAAGTCAAATTTTTTGTTATTCTTCTTTAGCCTTTTTCTGAATAGTAAGGAAAGCACGCACGGGAGCTTACTGGTTTGTTTGCAATTCATTCATTTTTCACAGAAAGCACACCTGCGGTTTGTATAATCCTCATGTAACCATCCTATTAACCATTGTATTATTACCATCGTATAATGCCACTTGATTGACATCATCTTTTTGTGAAACTGGCTTCATTTTATTTCTTTTCTTCAATGCTCTGAACTCCCACTGTACCACTTCAATTACGAATTTTTCAAGTTCCCACGAATGTTCCTTATTTCTGATACACATTTAAATGACTTATATAACGAATACGACATTCATTTTTGGCATCTAATCTGTCACGGATGGTGTCAAATGAAGCCAGCACCAAATCCAATGGCTTAAAGGAACATCCCACCGTGGTTTTTACCTTCAACACTAATAGTGTGGAATAATGCGCTAGTCTCACCATTAGTCAAGAAGCATAAGAAGTGTGACTGAACAAAAACTCACCTTGGAAAGCCGCTAGAAAGGGAGCTGAACGGCTTTCGAAGTGGGCGTGGTTGCTCAGTCGGCTGCAATCCCCTCGGCCTGACTTCCAACCACGCCCACTTCGGAACCGTTCAGCTCCCTTTCCAGCGGCTTTCTAAGGTGGTTTTTTGTTCAATCACACTTCTTGTGCTCTGGACTAGTAGCGCATCGCTCAACGCCACTAGTGTCGAAGCTAAAAACTGGCTGCATCTGTTGCTTTAAGTATAATCACGACACCTTTGTGGACTTGGTTTTGAATTTTTTGCCATTCTGGGGTGGTTATCGTAGTCGTGCCGAATTTTATTCAAACAATCTTGATAAGATCGCTATTCTACTTTTTAAGCGCTGATCAAAGGTGTAATAGCAGGGAAATTGGTGTAGGCGTGTAGGAATAGTCGTATAGTGCTTGTTGTTGTTGTTGCTTGCGGAATGTCATGTATACTATCTCTGACATCATGCTTGCGTCACAGCTGTGATTTGTTATTACTCGAACATCTGCTCAGTATTTTGATGTTTGTTCTTATTTACCGAGTGCTCGATCGAAATAATACATCGTTCGTCATTGCGATGTGCCATTCATTCTCAATGTGTACACTTGCCTTTGCTCTTTCCTTCATTTCTAGTTTTGGCGAAATCCTTAATTTGGTTGCCGTCTTCTGACTTGGATGTGCCTCTAATTTGTTAGCATAATCCTTTGGCTTTCGGGTCGATGAAGCGACCCGCGCTCAGATCCAATAATCCTGCCTCATCCTTACGTCAGGCGTTTTCCGTTCAATGGGCGTAATTTATATTTGCGATTATCCAGGAAGTTACTGTTGCACTTTTCAGAGTTTGGTAGCCTTTAACAATGGCTGGCAATGACTGGCCGCCATGGGAACGTTTCAATGATTGGGTGCATTCGATCTGTGTGGTCACATTCGATTTGGAGTTGGGACAGGCTCTTGAGGTACAGCGCCACTTAACACGTTGACGACAGCGCAGGACACATACGTCCCGCACTTTGCAGACCACAACGGACAACGCGGGACGTATGTGTCCTGCACCCAATGCATTCATTTTTTTCTCGCACACGTGATTCATTTTTAGGCTTCTTGTATTCATTCCATAGAGAAAACCTTAACATAGATAGAAACATAGTAGCTCTTAGAGTGGTCACGTGTGCTTCAAATTAGGGGAGGTTTTCTGAACCGAACGAAATCGTCAACCCAGTTGATTTTTTGTTTACATTTTCTTTTCATGAATGTGAATATTTAAAGGGTAGTGTAAGTCAATACGGAACCTCAAGTATGACAAGATATGTGTTTGGATTGCAATAATCGGTGCAAAATTGCTTTTGACGTTCATTGCAGCTGATTCTGACAAATTTTGCTTTTTCACTATTATTTCATCCGACTTTCAACCAAATTTTCACTACTATATCTCTGGGGCGCTTCTACGCACTGAAAAGACTAATCTAACTTTGTATCAATCATGTTTTATTCATTTACCATGCAAAATTCGCCTGAAGGACCTGAGGCGGCGGCGCTCGCAAAATCGCGCCGGTCCCACGCGGTCAAAGAAGCCAAAACGCGCGTTGTCGTCAACGTGTTAAATGATTTCTTTATTATATCATTTGAGGCTTATTTGTGATATTTGATCGGTTATTTCATGGCGAATCATCTTCTCCTTGAAATGCGTGTTGCACCGTCAGAACAGTTTGCCTCACAGTAGTAATTATTGAAAATACGGCGTGAAATTTTCAATAGAGGTGAGTGGGAAGACGGGTAGTTTGGAAAAAGTGCAGAACGCCAGGGAGGCCGTAAATTATTTCCTGTGTCGAAGAAACTTCAATCGGATTGCTGAATTTATGGTAATTTTTAAATTCATACAGTATATGAAGTGGAAATAATGAAGTGCTCCATTAGACCGATGTCATAGTTTGCGAGTCATAGTGCCAAGCTGCTTTCATCAAGTGTCGAGTCGCTGGTACATAGGTCGACTCGCTGGTGCATCGGTCGATTCGCTGGACGCAACGCTCGGATCCAGCGATTTGCTCGATTCGCAAGCTATGACATTGGTCTTAGGTCTCCAACTTCTTTGTATTCGCAGTGTCAACGAAGGGAATCCATAATAATTCAAAGATGTTTAATCTCTCGTTGTTACGGTTCATATCTTTTGTGATTTAGGTGATCTACCCAGGTGACGCAGTTCTGAGCACGCAAGAAAAGACGAATATCTGCTACTTGGCATTCCCGGACTCGAACAGTGGTAATACCAAGGACACGAATTTCCATTTCCGCATAAGAAGGTTAAAATGCTAGCAATACTTCTCAACTTTTAAATACTTCCAGATTGTTTTGTCCACGCGGTTTTCCTTTTCAGAGGAACGACTGAAATCACTTCCTCTCAAAGGACACTCTTAGAGTGCTCTTCCCATGCGGCTTCATTTGATCCCAGCTATCTTTATGGATTTGTGCATTTTCGACAGCAAAAAGATGCTTCCATTCATCGTGGATACTATCAGAAGGTATCACGATAATTTCGTCTAATTCAAGGTTTGGCGTTATTTCTGGAGCTGATGTTCTTACTTCTAGAGCCTTGTGTTGATCACGATTCTACCTTTCTTCAATCTTTTCTCTCTAGTTATCGAGAGAATCGCTTTGCAGTTCTTCGAAAACGGAGAGCCTGCTATTGAAGCTGGTAGGTTGTGGTTATTCGTTAGCTTTTTATTTCATTTGTCTTTTTATTCTTTTTTGTTATCCTTGAAGGTTATCTTTCACAGCTTTCCTTCTATTCATTCCAGCTATCTCATTTGTGTTCTTTCTTGCTAAATCGGTTCAATTATAAGAATTGTCGGGACCATAGTATCGCAAGCCCAATAAAGGCCAGGGGTGGGGGTGGGTTTGGGTTTTGCGTGGCCTACTAAAAGCTCCTCTACATTCCTAACGTTCAGTAAACGTCTTCAGCGATGGTTTAACGCAGTTTACTCAAATCCGGCGCTAGTGGCCGATGTCAGACTTTGCGATTGGAGCGATTTTGCACCAATTGCAGGAGCGACGGGAGATTTACCCTGATGGCGCCGAATTATCGGTGGTCGGCGGTGTAAATCTCCCGTCGCTCCTGCAATTGGTGCAAAATCGCTCCAATCGCAAAGTCTGACATCGGCCAGTGGTGCTCATTATTAGTAAGCTTCAGGTCTGACTACTTCTAACGTTAGTGGAGGATTAATTTTGTTGTTACTACTTTTGCCAAGCACAGCACAATTACATCAACCCCATTTCTATTCCATGTCGCGAACAATTACATGAAGAGGGACCATTAATCCACCAAAAATAGCTTTATTTTCGGTCAAAATGAAGTTCCCCATATTTTGCTGTAGGCGAAAGAATGAGGTTGAATATTGTTCAAAGTGTCTGCCTTTTTTCAATTGGAGCGTGTTTTTTCAAGACCATAAAACGTTTCTGTTAAGCGTGTCACGACATGGATCAGTGGCCATCGCCCTGTGTTGGGGAACCACTATCACTGCCGTTGCTAGGCTCTCTTCTCCGAATACGTATTCCCTGCAGAGCTGACTTACCGTTGGACTTTCGCCTAGTTCCAACCCTGAAGGTAAGAGCTACTAATCTTCATCCGCTTCTACTTCGTTCAAACCTTTGCTCAGGATATCACCGGTAGCAATATGGATACCGTGGTTTTGACATCCGTTCATCAAGTGGATATGTACAAAGCACTTCATACTGTTGTTAATCATCTTCAGTTGCTGTGGGAACTAGTGCTACTGGGAGAGGTAAGCATCAACTGGAAACTCTCTTAGAAAGGCTTTTGTTTCGAGTAATTGGTTCAAGGGATAGTTTTTATCATTTAGCCTCTACTGGTTATGGCTAATACCCCGCAACGTTGCTCCTCCATAGTGCAGGTATGCTCCATTCACAGTTGAAAACACAGGAGCTCTTATTTGACATTGATTACAGGCGCTGGTCTCCTTGATTGCTCCTTTGAAATATTATAACGACTTCCGGCCATTTTTCACAATTCATGATTCGGAATTCAAAGAATATTCAACAAAAAGCAGACCTCCGTAGGTTTTGGTTCTGGTTGCCTTCACTGGTTCTTTGACACAGCTTTCTACATCGGGTTTTGCCACCTTATTTATGTCCTTCATAGTTTTATGCTACATGCCTGCGATTTTTTTTAGACCACGTGTGATGTTGGGAGTAACAAACCCATTCTTCATAAAAGCACTGGACCACTGGCCACATATACTTAAAGTAGGCGAAACTGTAGAGGGCTCTGACGTACCAGAGCGCCAAGAAAAAACTAGGTGAGTTTTTTTCTTGCTTAAAACATTTTACATTCCAGCTCTATATGCTTTTATTAGATAGCATTGGTCAGCTGAGTGTTTAAGGAAAAATTGGGATGGCCGAACTCTTGATACGAAGCCCGGTATTTACACGCAGTACAAAACGTTTTTGAACAAGGATAAGAGCGTTGCGAAGAAGCTATTGAAGGGAGATCGACCGTCGGAGGTTTGCTCATATTGTCCTTTTTTTCTTAGTAATTTACAATAGTTGTTAATATTCAGGTCCAGTGTAATATACTACGTAGGCATTTCCTCGAACTGACTCAAAGCTTCATGATTCCTCTGGAACGATACCTCTCATCTCTTATGCCACTACGTAAAGAAATGTCGCCATTCAAGGTTGGTTTTTTTCGTTTCGTTTCAATTTAGTTCGTGGTCCTTGTCACGTTCCAGCTAAAATCCTGCGCTTATTTCTTCTAGAGTTGAAAGTGTTTAGAAGAGTAAAAAGTTAAGGTTAGACCCTTTCCTGCATGGCTTCTATTTTGGGAGAAGTTTCCCTCTGAAATGATACCTTCTATGCTTAGCAAGCGGATCTCATAGCTTAATCGCAGTCTTAGCGAGGGACGTAAATGATAGGGTATGCCACTCAAGACCAGAGGTAGTAAAACGAGAGGTATATGGTGCGCATGGTCACGTTAATACTCGAAAAAGAAAGATTGTCACAGGGAATAAGCACTAGAGGGCGAGGCCGCGTTCAGCCGGGCGCACCACATTTTTACGAATCCGAGAATCTACGAAAAGCATTGGGTGCGCATTGATTCGGCAGACACCTCCCTATTTCGGAGAGGTTTTTTCCGACTCACCTGGCCGGTACGCACTTATTCCTCCTCACCGAAACCGTTTGGTGTCGTCCATTGAAACAATTATTAGTTTTAATCACTTGGCTGCTCTGATGTCAAAGAGTACAAATAGATTTTTAGGCTATCCCTAGTGCCCGTCCGTTCTCTATTGAAGAATTCTTACTTACTGTCGACGCCGCAGGTCCATCTTTGACATGTGGAGTCAAAGGAGATTGGCCAGGTACGTAATAAAGCGTTGAATACATTTTTTGTTCCAAAAGACTTGAAATTTCTGATGGAATGTCAATTTCTTAAAGGATTGTACCGTCGATTTGTGAGCAGCCCCAATTTTGTCGGTTGGCTCTCGAGTCGTACACGTGATGTGAATGCTCAACTCAAAGCTCAATATGTGGAGGCGCTATGTTCTGCTGATTTGGGTAAGTCAGTCGAGTGGCTAAGGATAGGTGACCTTACGAGTGATACAGTATTGCTTTGATGCACTCACAGGCCAATAGGGCAAAAAGTTTATGACTTCATAAACGGAATTGTGAGCGCATATGTGCACTTCTCCGTAATGTGGAGGGTCTTTGATAGTCGAAACGTCACATTTGGCGTTCTAAAACGCATTCTTTACAGTCATTGTTCAAGCAGTTCTGTTGTCAACTTCAAGTAACCACTTACTGCTGCGCGAACGCACGCTCAATATTCAAGACATGCCTCCGGGTGTTATTTTTGTTGGGGTGCTTCTGTGACGGTTTCCTTGGCCCTGCGTTTTTTTCTGGCTGTAGGTGCTTAAAATACCTCTATTTCGTTCTTCCGAACATTTCCTTACAAAAAGGTGACCAGCGCGATGGGTGAGGTGGTTGAGCCTAATATTAATCCTTGAGAGCTGTGTCCTTTGTATGACTAACGATGTGTAAGGAAAGGTGACCGAGTTTCATTCAACCGTAGCGCTTAGGAATTTTACGCTTCATTTCCTTTGCGTTTCAGGAGCAAAGGTATTGGCAACGAAGCATCATGTCGAAATTGTGGATTTAGTTTTGAGAGTACGGCAGCGAATAATTGAAATGGAAGAAGCTAGTGAGAAAAGGCATCAGCTTGTGAGTTGTTTTTCTTTGGACTTCCTTCATCTTTTGAGGGTTGTTTTGAGGGTTCTGACGAAACGCTGGGAGACCTTGGTCCATGCGAGTGGGTACGACCACAGAGGGCTGGAAAAGAATATTTAGTTTTGATCGTGGTGAAATGAACTCGATACAGTTGCGATAATGAACCAGGGAGATCTTTCCTGTGATCACTATCCGGGTATGGTCTTCTGCCAGAAGTGTTTTGAAAAACAACAAGGAACCATTTCCTCGGGCCTTTTTTGTGCAAACAAAATACAAGGGTGCTGAGTCACTGAGATTGCTAAGCCGATGTACCGCTGGTTGTTCTTCCCGTCACTTTTTCTGTCTGTATATTGGGCTTCCATTCCTCCTGTCTCCTCATGACCGCATACATCCCAAAGGCT
>MU884134.1:0-19474 GCA_036418205.1 Ostertagia ostertagi | reverse complement strand
AGGAGACAGAGAGGGAGACCAGAATTTCGGAAGACCCAGTCCACCTGCACCCCGTAACCCACGGTTGAAGGCAGGGCGAGGCAATCGATATCAGTAGGCCAAAGGAAGAAAAGGCCGGTGATCGGCACCGTTGAATAAGAACCAGTTGAACAGAAAACAATTGGTAAAGGAGTAATCTAAGCTGCCCCACTATACAGTAGTGGGAAAATAGCAAACGATTATTACGACATTGTGTCTTCAAAAAGAGCTAGGGAATTTCTGCTTAGTCCTCATTTCCATTGATTGATTCGCGTCGAGATATCCACGCGGTGATCCTTATCAAATAGATAAGTAATTTACTTTCAGAAGGTGATGGCTTCACCAGTAAATTCTGATCAATTACTGAGAACTCCGTCAGAGGCAGAATTCCGTGAGGACATGGATATAGATGATCACGGAGAAGCTGGTGTGAGTTTCTTCGACAAATTCGAAAGGTTTAGCAGAAAACTAATAACACAGATAGCCTCAATAGCGGTAACATGCGATCGTGAACTATCCAAAACCATGCGAACTGACGACCCAAGGAGGGATTCAGTAGTAGCTTCAGTGAATGAGCAAAGCGCATTAGTAAAAGAACTAGCGCGGACGGGTTTGAAAGAGATAGGGCAGAAAGCTGGCTATCTTTGAAGATATGCGGTCTATTTGCGTTGATGCAGCGCAAAAGTTAGCTTGTCCTGTAGAGCAGGTAAGCGGTAAACTGGACGAGACCCTTGCCAGCATGGACAGCTTAAAAAGAACCAATCTTAATCTGAATAGTGAAATGCACCAACAAAAATTACAGGTCGAACAGCTTCGCCGAAAAGTCGAGGACCTGGGTAACAATCCCTCAAGAGGAAACGAGTTCCACAGACAAGGCGACGAGAATCAAGCCGTTCATAAAGGTAACGCATCCACGGTTCTCTATGATCCACGAAACGAGCACGTACCAAATATTTTACTGCAGGACTCGCAGCCATTGACCTTGATGCGATCGACCCGCAGATACTCAAGGAGTATGCTGAACGAAGACTCAGAGAACGCACGCAGAACTCGACCTACATTGGACACAGGTGAGGACCAAATTTCTGAGTTTTCTATGAGTGACTATATAAGAACAATGTCATTACCTGATGTCCACCCCTTTGGAGGTAAACCTCATGAGTGTTTCAAAAGGTTCCTATCATCATTTGAAATTAAGTACCCAAGGAACAAATGGAAAGATTCAAGTCGTTTACAATTATTTCAAAGCTTTTTGCGTAGAGACGCGCTCACTATGTTCGAAACCTTGCCAAGAGAAGTTCGTGAAGGTTCATTCGACGATGCTATTGAGGCAATGAAAAGGCGCATGCGAGTTGATGGGAACAGTGAGAGAGTTAGGGCTTTGTCTGACCTGAGAAAGCTAGCGATAAGAGATGGGCAAACAGTTGCAGAATTTTGTCTGGTGTTAGAACGCCTATCAAACAAAGCCTACCCAGATGTACCACCTGATGTGACCGCGCTGCAAAAAGCAGAAATTTTACGTAGGCAACTTGCAAATTGGGCTGGTAGCTACTGCCTGACAGAAGCCTTGGAGACCAGCACAACAGCAGAAGTCTACGAAAAAGTAAAAGAAGCTGCTCTTCGTTTGGAACGAAGCATCAAAACTGCGGAGGAGTGTAGAGCTCCTGGCAGAAACAGGCCTATTCATCGTACTCAAGCGAGGTGGGAGCAACGAAGTGATGCACCCAAACTCTCCTTGTTGGCGAGCAAAGCGGAAACAGATAAAGACAAAGCGCAAGAAAACACTCGCACAGGGATCAGAAATAGTCAACACAACAAAACTCCCTCGAGGAAAGATCCACATCCATGTTTCAGCTGTGGAAGACCTGGTCATTTTGCTAGGGAGTGCCGCTCTCAAGCGGAGCAGAAAAAGTCGAGTTCCCAATTGCAAGACACCGGAAAAGCCACGGGAGCTTACGCGTCTGTTGTTGATAAATGGATTTGCACAACGGGAACGAAGACCAGTACAAATGTGAACGACTACTTCGGCAGAAGATCAGTGGCCACCATAACTATCTTTGGGATGGAAACAGATGCACTACTGGACACGGGATCACAGTCAACGATAATCCCTGTGAAACTGCTCAAAAAAGCAATAGAGTCAGGGATAAATCTCGATGTTTATGTGGAAAGACTACCGTTTCTGGAAGTGAAAATGAAAGACGCATCAGGCAATCAAATGACGTTCTTGGACTTAATCAGAGTCTCGATAACACTCAATGGAATGGAAGAATCAATCCCAGCTTACGTGGGAAGGACCATGGATGACACAGTAATTCTGGGAACCAACGCATTAGAGCGTTTCAAGATCAAACTAGTGCAAGAAGTGGGCGTGGAAAAGCCACAAAAGATACGTAACCCTGAAACTCGCAGTAAAACTGAAAGGGATGGAGTGAAAGCCGAAGTTATACAGAGAACGTTCATACCTCCAGGAGCGACAAAGTTTATAGATGTGTCTTGCGCTCACATTGACCACTCAGCAACATCAGTCCTGGTTTCGCACCATCCTCTCATATCGGATGGCATATGTAGCATCAATAACAAAGAAACAGCCATACCAATAACCAACAACACAACACAAGGCGTAGTGCTTCGGAAAGGAGAAGTTGTTGGAGAGTGGAAAAATGAGGAGTGGATCAAACCCAAACATTTCGAGCCAGATAGGGACATGTTAGACATGAATAAGCCTAGCAGAAAGGATTTGCAAAACAATCGGCTTCGAAACTTACTGGAGATACTCAGAGAAAAGTCAAAGCTCACGGATGAAGCAGTAAAATTGTTGTCGAAATTTAGTGATGTATTCGCCGTTACAGATTCGGAGTTAACGCAGACCGACCTAGTGGTCCATGATATAGACACTGGGGATCACAAGCCTATAAAGCAGAAGACAAGACCAGTGCCATTCGCTGCGCGCAAAGAATTCAGAGGACTGCTAAAAGACCTTGTGAACCGTGGCATAGTAGAGCAAAGCTGCTCCGAATGGGCTTCTCCCGTTGTACTGGTTAAGAAAAAGGATGGCTCCTTAAGAATCTGTATCGATTACAGGGAGTTGAACAAGATCACTCGACAAGATTCTTATCCGCTGCCGAAAATTGACACAGTGCTGCAGTGTTTGAGCGGAAAGAAGGTATTCTCCACAATGGATTTAGCCTCAGGCTATTGGCAAATCCGTCTCTCCGAGGAAGCGAAACTTAAAAGTGCCTTCACAACAAGTGAAGGGTTATATCAATTCACTGTATTGCCGTTTGGGCTCTCAACCAGCCCAGCTGTCTTTCAGCGAATGATGGACATGGTCCTAAAAGGCTTGGGCTTGGAAGACGAGGTTTTTGTTTACATAGACGATATACTAGTGGCCACCGAATCAACAGAGCGCCATTATGCTGTCTTGAAAACGGTGTTGGAAGCGCTTCGCAAAGCAAATCTGCGCCTAAAACCCCAAAAATGCGAATTCTTCAAGGAAGGCGTGTCCTTTCTGGGGCACTTGATAGACAAACAAGGAGTCAGAACAGACCCGGACAAGGTGAGAAAAATTGTAGAATATCCAACACCCAGGAATCTGGCGGAATTAAGGACATTTCTCGGCATGACATCATACTACAGAAAATTCATAGCCGGTTTCTCCAAGCAAGCGAAATGTCTATACAACCTAACCAGCCCTAAAAACACGTGGAAATGGACTGAGGAAGAATCAAAAAGTTTCGAATCCTTAAAAAGGGCACTAACGTCGGCACCAGTGTTGGCACAGCCAAATGTAAAGGCAGCGGAAGACAGCTCCCGACCGTTCATCATCTATACAGACGCTTCAAAAGAAGGAGTAGGAGCAGTTCTATGTCAGATGGGAGATGATCACCTTCTTCATCCCATCTTCTTCGCCTCTAAAGCCCTCACGAAAGCAGAGAGAAACTATCATATAACGGATTTAGAAGCTCTAGCAGTGGTATTTGCCCTTAAGAAATTTCATTTTTTTGTTTATGGCTCGAATGTGGTGGTACGAACAGACCATCAACCACTAACCTGCCTATTCAAACGAACAAATATTTCGGCAAGAGTCCTGCGATGGGCCCTAGAAGTCCAAAATTATCGACTGAAAATCGAATATGTGACCGGAAAAGCTAACGCAGTGGCTGACGCACTGTCTCGTAGCGCCTCAAGCTTACCAGAAGACGACAACCCAGCTGAAGAAGAAAGTCCAAGTATAGTGATCTGCGAAGTGGCAGCACAAGATAGTGACTGGTTGAAAGAACTCAGAGAAGATAAGGACTATAAGGAGATTCTCGAGGGCATTAAAGCAAACGACGATCACAAAGACGTCAAATTGCCAAGATGCTCTCGAAAATTTCGGGTGGCCGACTTTTTCATTGAAGATGGCGAGCTTAAATTAATCCTGGAAGACAGCACAGTGAGGATAGTCCCTAAATCCAAGAGAAAAGAGCTGTTCAAAGAAGCTCATGAAGGTCTGTTAGTGGGACATCTAAATGCCCGTAAACTCTATCGCAAGCTGAAAAAAGTAGTTTTCTGGGAGGGCATGGAAAATGATATCGCAAAATGGTCAAGGGAGTGCGCAAACTGTTTTCTATCGAGAGCTCATGAAGTGCACACTCCACCTTTGAAGCCCTTCACCACGAAGGCACCATTGAATTGATCGGAATAGATTTAGTAGAGTATGGACTAACCGAGAGAGGGAATAAATACGCGCTGGTAGTGGTGGACCACTTCACGAAATTTGCCGGAGCGTACGCCATTCCTGATAAGGCCGCAAGAACAGTAGCCCGAGTACTGTTTGAGCGCTGGATTTGCGATGGTTGCAGATGGCCAAAGCGTATACATTCAGATCAAGGGCCAGAGTTTATCAATACTGTCCTGTCAGATATATGTGAGATAACAGGGATTGAACAATCCACAACTAAGGGCTATAATCCCCGCGAAAATGGAATGACGGAACGTGTAATTGGTACGCTAACGAGAATGCTAAGGAAAAATACTATTGTTCCGGACGACTGGGATCTGCTTCTCCCTATGGTAGTATTTGCCTACAACTGTGCACCTCATGATGCCACGGGTGAAAGCCCCTTTTTCTTGTTACACGCCATGGACCCAAATTGTCCATCTAACGTAATTCCTCGTGATAAACTATCGTTCAACCACGTGGATATGAATGACTACAAGTACGAGCTATTGACGGGGATTCGACTCGCGCAAGAGTGTGCCCGCGAATTCAATGGAAAATACAAACAAAGAATGAAAGAGGCATATGATAAACGTAATAAAACCGATCCAGAAAAACTTCCGAAAGTAGGAGACCGAGTTTTCTTGAAGCTCCCACGAGAAAAGTACAGCAGGGCGTTCCCAAAACTGTGTGAGCCTTGGGGTGGCCCTTATCGGGTGATTGAAACCACTGAAAACTCCGCACTCTTGTCGCACATTAACGAGAAAGAAGAACCAATTAGAGTTCCTTTTGACTCACTAATAGTTTTGCCTCCAGAGATACATAACATGCCATTAGAAACAAAAACAAAAAGAATTAAGCGTAAACCTAAAGTGTTAAAGTACACGTCTTGCAGGGCCACTCTCGATGGCGATGGTAACAATGAACCACTTGGGTTCTTTTTCCGGTGCCCTGGCAGAGTTCATAGTCGAGACGGTACTCCTAGCAATTTCAATTGTTCGATTCGAGAAAAGCGCTTCAAAGATGTGATTCCAGAAGCAGCAGAAACCATTGGCGAAATCCGCTTTGATACGATTTTTAGTTTAGCTCGTCTCATTTCGATTTACGAAAGTGAACGCAATGACGATAGTAGACGCTTTTTGATGACTGATTCTAAGTTTCCATTCATAACTGCCACAGGATCTCAAAAAGCATTCACATTCTATAAGCATTGTTGTGATCATGTGTTCCGTAGCTTGGCATTGCATGATGGATCTCTCCTTAGCTTACCCCACGATGGCGGTACGGGTTTTCCAATAAATCAACTCAACGATCTCAACAACGAAGGAGTAAAATTCGCCAAGATGAATTCGTGGAAGGAAATCGTTGCCGAAACGCAACGACAACATACGACACTATTGCTGTTACCGGATGGATTCAGACACGTGAACTCAGCGTTCAAGCCGCAGCACAACGTCGAAAGAAAAGTATACTACAAGTTCTATGAAGTCAGCAGATTCTTGGAAACAAGTTCCTCGAATACTTGTATTGTGGTGGGTCCAACTCTGGATGTCACTCCGCCAAAGAAAGAGTGGTGTAGATTAGCCTCAGCTGTAGCCGCAGCTGCCCGCAATGGAACCAAGGTTATCGTCCTGGCGCCACCACGTGGAGACGCGGCTTATACCCAGAATAGAATCGAAATGAACCAGGCCGTGGATCTCGCAAAGAAGTCAGCCGCTTTGATGTCACGTAACATCACAAGTCTGATTCCAGTAATTGAAAGCAGCACTGAGCCATCACACGGACCCGCAGCACACCCGAGAAGAGGCAGCCTTGAAGCATATTCGACGGAGACAATGTCTGAGTACCTGGAGGCGATGATAGAATACATAAAATCAGAAGTGCAGCTTCCCGGAGTTATTCGAAAAAACGAGATCAGCAAGAGCCGACAGGGTGCGCAAATATTTCGAGGAAAAGAAAGAAAAACGCAAGCTCGGAGGATATCATCATCATACATTCAGGAATTGCAATCACTCCCGTCCCGAAACCAGTCAGCCATATACAAGGACAGCGACGTTCAACTTTTCGAGAGGACACCAATTCCGAGGAAGACGACCATACTGACGTCCAAGCTGCGAAGCGGCGAGGACGCCGCTTCACCCAGCGGGGGAGATATCACATCACCCGTGTTTCTCATCTGTCAAGTTCTTTTTGATGATCCTAACTCGTCTCGTTGTTGACTGACGCCGCGCCCCCGCGCTATGATCTGCCCGTGACCTCGATCGATGACTGCCATATATAAACCAGGGAAATGAGGATCGGCGTTCTTATTCTTGTGGTGCTTAGCTGGGACCCCCCCCCCGCGCTCCCGTTTTTTTCCATCATCTAGCTCTCTTCTCATTGGAGCCTTGTCTCCTATTCATTGTAGCTCTTCTCATTGGAGCCTTGCCTCCTATTCATTGATTGTTGTTTTTTTTGTGAAGTCGTACTCGCTTCGCTGTGATAAACCCGTTGTTTTTGTTTTGTTGTTTCGGTTCCTAATAAAACCATTTGTTTTCTGTTGCTTTCGGTCGGTGGCGAATCCGGTTAACACCGGCAGCAAACTTCTACCAATTTCGCCATGGTTTCTTGCCACAGATGATGCCTTCCACGTTTTCCACTCGAGAATCAACTTGGGATTTATTCGCAAGCAAAAACATTGTTCCGTTGAGCCATTAAGTTCCGAAGAAGATTTGATGGCAGAGCACGGCTTCATAAAAAAGGATGTTTCTTCTGTGACACGGCCTTTGTTTCTACCGAAAAGCAAGGGAGATCCTTTGGAGCTCTTCTCAACTCCATATCATGTAAAATCCCTGAAAAAATTCTCGAGCTCCTCGTGAATTTGGTCAAAATCTTGTGCGATTGCCTAATTAGTAGTTTTTGCGACGACCTGACCTTTTAAAAAGTCAGACAGCATTTTCTATCATACTGTCCCCTTGAGAAGTAGGATGTTAGCACATTAAAAAAGTTTGGCGAAACGGAAGTGAAAAATAATAGAAAAACATGAGGTGGAGTTATAATTTTGGGACGTTGGCCAAGTGGCCTTTTGAACAAAAATTATTAGAAAAAATTCCTGGGATCTCAAGTTGGAAGATGATGCTTATAAGGAATTTCGTATTTGTATTTGACACACTGCCACATTAGAGACTTTTTCTAAAACATCTAAATTTGTGAGATTTTGGGAAATTCTTGGGTGGAGTTATAATTATGGGACGCAGTGTATGTATGTTGCGAGGAAAGTATTGGGGATAGCAGTAGAAGCGTTAAGTAAAAATATTATTGAAAATATTTATGAGTGCTGAAGTTTCTCTTTTGATCGACATACACCGAATGCTTCATCCTTTTCACTTTTCACACTTTTTTATTTTCTATATTGTCACCCACTTCTGCAATTCCTAACTTTTTTCTCCTTCGCCTCTAGGACTTTCTAGATTTCTTCGGGTTTTTTTTGATCCTCATATGAATTTTAATCCACCCCTTATCATCATTTCTTCGTTAGTATTTACGTCTCAAAAAAATTATTTAAAAAAATTCACCTGTTTAAATAGCATTTAATAAGTCGCGGGTACGGCACTTCAAGTAAAACTATGATCGTTCATTTATACTGGCCATTCTGTATAGGGGTGAAAGTGGTAGGGCAAGTGGCAGAAGCGCGGTCTGGGGATCGAATGATGGGTCAGTGCCCGGAGCCAAGCCAACCATCCTTCCTCCGGTCGGTTAATTGGTACCAGACTTGTCTGGGAGGATAAAAACACTGACTTGTACATCGGCTGGCCCCCGCAAGTCATTGTATAGGCCACATCGCATTCAAACGCCACTACGAATGTACAAATGGAAGTAGAATGCGTGCCGCATCCCAAAAGGGATTGATCAACGGCAAATGCTTTATCCTTTATCCTTTTATATATTTCCTTAATGCAGGAATTCAAGGCATGGAGCAATTTATAAAGCAGGACCCGGCCATGAGCCATGGAAGTTAGTAAAAGGTATAGATGGATTCACTCGTCTAAGTGTTATCTTAACTCTTATACACAAATTATTGAAATTCAGCCCAAGTGGCGATCGCGAGCAAGAGGTGCTGGTTCGAGTCTCGCTTGGCTAACGTTTATTAATAAACCAGATTCTTGTGAAAAATTGCTGAAATAGTTCTGCAGATTGCTTCGAATCGCATTGGTGGGAAAAAGCGGGCTATTCGCTCGGCGGTATTCGAAAGGACCGAGAAAGCGCGCTGGCGTGCAGTGAGGTGATCGAGAGATGTTTAGCGGAATTTGCGGACGTGCGAAAGCGTGAGATGATTTGGACGATAATCATTACTGTGGTAAATGCTCCATCCATGGTCTTCGCCAGCTAGTACACGCTCAAGGCGGTCGATCATCGAATTTTAGTGGATGTATATGTTTGTTGTTTGACGTGAAAATCATGACAACATCCTCGTCAGCTTCGGGCAGAGGAAGCATTCTTCAAGCAAGTGGTACATTGATTGCACTAAATATGATCAAATCTTGAGTGTAATTTTTTGGAAGATTACACCACACTGAAGCGATAATTACTGAGAAGGAAAATCATGACGAAATATGTATATGTTTAGCGCAGGCATGGTAAAGAAGGGAAAAAAGCACACGAATATCGCACGCGGGCTAAAACAAGTCCGACAACGAAGCGCACAGATAGGGATTTCCTTAAACTCCACTACGATGTCTTAAAATTTCATGGCGGGAGCTGTACTAATAAGGGTCGTCCAACATTCTATCAGTCCGAAAACTATGAACAAGTAGTATCCTTCTATTTTATAAAGCGCTAACTTTGTGTGTCGGTTTGTGTATCTGTATGTGTGTGTGTGTGTGTGTGTGTGTATGTATGTGTGTCCGTCCGCAAAATGAAGTGAGTGAGAAGGAAGCTCATGGGATAAACAAACCGCTAACAAATCGGGTAGCTTACAGGATTTGAGATATCAATGTTTTGTAGCAGGATAGTTGTGATAACACTCTTAGGGCTATATAAACACCTGCTTAGCACACTTCCGTTCATTCCACATGGTGCTGCAGTGGCAGCTGGAGGGCAGTGGAGAGAGGAAGGGAGGATGAGGAAGGGAAGCGAAAAATCTACCGTCATATCATGATTGTGTCCCTTCTACTGTATGAAACACCATTGTGTTGCATACGCGTCACTTCCAGGAGGTGTTGGTGTCACAGGAGGAAGGGACCATAGCGGAGGATAGAAAGCTTGCGCAGGAAAGGAAGGTCCCGGCGGTTGACGGGGGACTAATCTGGTTATATATATATGTGAGTAACATGGAGGGAGCTTGCACCTTAATTAGCCGCTGTGTTCGAATTTGAAGGACTCCCCCCCTAAAAAACATTGGCAATTCTGTCCTAACACGCCACAATATGTCAGTGTATATGTCACCAGGAGACAACGTGTATATATTTCACGCAAAAGGATTCAGTTTTCGAATAAATTTTACGAATAACTAGCACTTTATGAATTCGAGGGTATTTCGGGCGAATATAATGGAACTCATGGGAAAAGTGCGCCTTCGGGGCAGCCACGTATCAGACGATGCATTGGAAGAATCGGGTTGAAGCGTTCGAGTTCCGAGAAAAAAATCGATAGAACGCATGATCGTGGGATCAGTAGAAAAGAGAAATGCTATTTGGAATAGGTGAACCAAAAAGAGTTTTTAGCGAAAGCACTCCGAGAACCACGTGGATCCCATCGCCAACATTTGTGACAGATTTACGGCGGGAATTCGGAAATGGAGATGTGTATCCGTAATTCGTAACAGCCCTTCGGGTTTTCGGATTGTTTACGAGCACAAACATTTTTTCTTTCGTGTATTTTGGGTCTCAAGCCAGTGATTTATTGTTAGGATGGAATCGTGACTTTTCCGTGGACGATTTCTTCGACGTGTGCCCTTTAGTTGCTCGCTTGGCAAGCAGTAAAAGGTGGTGGTGGTGCATACTTCGATGGTATAACGGTACAATACATATACTATTTTTGCTATTGATAAAATATGGGAGATACGGTATTGAGACTGAAACTGTTTGGAAAGCCAAGCTCTTCTCGAATTTGCTGACAGTGTTTCTCAGCTTCCGTAAATCTGTTTACAATGTTGGCCGATGGGATCACGTGGTTCCTTCGGACTACTGTCCCCAAGGACAAATAGATAGTTCCTGTGGTCGACATGCTGGGGCGGTAGTAAGCCTCCATCAACTCCAGATTAATGTATCGTGATTAGCTCAGGTTAAAGCACGGTTGCTAACAGGTCTGAAGCGCTCCCCAACACATTACCTCACGCTAACCTCATGGCAGCATTAGGATCGGAAAACCCATTTTAAGTGAGACTTAGAAGAGAGAAAGTTGTATAGCTAGGTTCCATAAGTAACTGGGCAAAGGAAAGCCCGTGGATGCTGGACTCCGCAGGACTTTATTATGAGGGTGCAAACACATGGCCAACGCGGCATCTGCGTCAACAAATTCGTTATCCTCCCTTTCTCTAAACGGCTCCAATAAGTAAGAGCTAATTTCATTAAAAACTAGTTGAAACGTTACGTGTTGGTGACGCACTTGATGTGAGAAGAGTAAAAAGCTTAGAGATTTAACTCTGCAAATATGGTACTCTCATTCACGCAGGCAAGATCGCGAAATTTCTACAGCGCACAAATAATCACTCCGGTATCAGTGAGCTGTTCAACGACAGTTAATGCACGCGGTGCAAGGTAGTGATCGGTGCACTATCGGAATTAGCGGAGGTTCAGAGCCGGGCACGTGTTTTGCAAGCAATGTAGGGAAGCTTGTAGCTTACTACAGGGTCAATTCGCAGCTTCCCGGTTCGTTATCCCATGATAAGAGCCCTCAATCACTAACTTCGGTTGCGGGTTAGGGTCAGTTCACTACTATCCCTTTTAATTACAGCATAATTACCCGGAAAGCAAGAGGTCCGTGTACGAATCCCAGCTGGGGCCGAGGTTTTGCCCACAGAAAACAAGCAGAAGGAAGGTGGTTCAACTGAATTTCGAAAGATACGCTCACAGGGTGAATGCAGCATGGGAGGAGAGAAAAGCTCACCGGCGGTGCAGACGCGAGCGCGTGCTGGTGGGTTAAAATGACGTAGCAGCTATTAGCAGGCTTGGAATGGCCAGCGCCGCTGTCACTTCACTGAAAAAGTGCTAGTTTCTGGCTCCACACTAATTGGTCCGATGTGTAGTTTAATCCGTCAGCGGTAATGATTGTATTATGCACAGGTATTATCCTCACACTCGGAATGGGAAATTTTCAAATGCGAGCGTGGCGCTGCAGGTGAGCTTCTCCGTGGAGCTATGCAGCATTGACATGTCCCCTTCATGAACACATACATACCACCATTCAATTGCGGCTTACCCCAGCTTTGTGCAGAAAGGTTAGCTTCATCACGGACTCGACCTTCTCTGCAAACCCTGTCGAGAGTGCCTATACTGGCGCAGTTCTAAACAGTGCCGATTTTGTGGAAGAAAACTTCCTCTGAATGTAACAAAACCAGGGTGGTCACTGCATTGATTGGTTCCAGGAGAATCACGCTCGACCTTTAGACATGAACACAGAAGAAACTCATAGTATCCAGTTCTTTCGGATTCTGCAGCTGCTATGCAAGTCCTCTCGCCATTGCATTTCCCTCCTGCATATAAATCAATCAAGGAGCTGCTGCAGGGTACGGTACCCAATGCACCATTGATGGAGTCGTTTCGTGCTCCGTTATGTTTACTCGTGCATAGTTATGCCACCTCGTGCTTGATAGTGCCTACCGCGTTCTAGCTCGTGCGTTCATACGCCAACTTCGTGCTCAGTTTCATAGTGAATGAGCAGTAGTTACACCGAAGTCTGCTATTGCTGCGGCACGTAAGAGGCGCCCATACACCATATGTAAGCCACGCGGTTTCATGTGCGTCTCTGTGGTCGTCAAACAGTGATGGATCACTGACTTTTAGGCCCTTAAGATTCAAATTCGAACGTAAAAGACTACGGTACGATTAGTGCCCTAGAGATAACAGCAAAATGAAACGAAGGCAAGTACTTTGGCAATTTTCATCTTCATCTTTCATGCAATTCATTCCTTGACCAGATTGAACACATAAGTCTAACTGTGTCTAATAAACTCCTATATGAAATATTCTGTTCTGTTATTTTTTTCGCTTGTAACGAGTTCATTAACTTTTCGTATCACTGTTTTCTAATTCCTTTCGTGTTGTATTTCGCTGCTGAATGGTCCAATTCCTGCTCGGCTAGTCACCTCTTTCCACTTCTCTTTCGTTTTTTTGTTTCTTTTTTCTCTAAACTTGCTCATACTATCAGCATAGTTACTCGACATAACGGCTGTGGCCTTTCAGCGTGACAGGAAATATATAAATAAATAAATACATATGAACGTCTACATAGAAAATGCGCATAAAAGTTTTAATGTTTTTGTAAATTTAAACCCATCACTCATCACTCTCATGTGCGACCCACAGTGAACCTTGACAGAGATAAAAATTAGTAGCTTTCCTACCAGGGTGAATAACGGTCGAGGAAATCCTCGACAGGGGGTCGTATTTGCTCCGATGAGAGTTGGGAGGGGGTCGTAATCAAAAGGTTCATCAACGGACACAACGGTGCTGCTGCCACTTATTTGCTGTCATCATTAGTTTCACAAGTGTTGTACTTAGCCTAATGCAAATAACATCTTACAAGTGGTTGTTGGTTTGGTTCGTAGTGATCAGTATGGCATAGGAAGGCAACGCGTCCTGCAAAAGAATCGTAGGGAAAGGGCAGCGAGTATCTACTCTAGAATGATGCACATGCTTCGAGAACTTAGTGGAGGAACAGCATCTTGGTAGAAAGTTCAAAACAGGCAGATTCGCAGCCTTCTTGGCATCATCAGATCCTGCAACCGCAAGCTGTCATTCATCAGAACGGGTTGGAAAGGAAGCGATTTGAATAAAGGAATGATCAGACATCACTATGACCACAAGAGTTATCCTAATTAGTTAATACTGGAAATATCTTTTGGTGTGCTTAAGCAAGTCGTCACTAGGACAAAACACCTTCCCAATGACTCCGAGTGGGGTCACTGCATGGCGCATACAAGAACGGAATGGATCTGCGCCAAGTGCATCATTTTCAATTTACTCCATCGAACTGACGCGTACAGAAGTATTTTGAAGGTGTTCAAAGAAGTTCCCTACTACGGCAAGGGAGTAATAGAGTTTTCGAGTGACTTCGAAAATTTCCTTGACATTTCCTCGACGCAGATTTCTCGCGAACTAGAAAGCGATCGAAACAACTGGAGCACCTATCAGAAAGCGTAAATCTTCTACTTTACAACGCTTTCCTCCGATTTTCAAAGCATTGCCAATGAAGACAGCTACTGCCTTTCAAAGAGTGGGAACTCGCATGTAAATTTCAATTTCCTCGACAATTTCTCGACGTCTTCCACTCTCGAGAATAGGCGTGCTTAGAAAAACGCTCAGCACAATTTAGAAACTAGAAGTCTTGTGCATTCAAAAGCTGCCTTCACTTTCTGAAATGGTTATCAATGAAGAAAGTTATAGTCCTTTAAATAGGGGGTACATTGACGCCGCTATACTGGAGCGCGAGACTGTTCGACTGGAGGCTGTACCTCCTTCAATATTCTGCTTTCCGGCAAAGGTTAAATGTCTTTAAAGGAAAGAAGGAGAACCTAATCTGAGCAGAATTGAATCTAGCATTTGGATCAAGCCGCATTTGCGTGGCAGCGGCGCTGCGTCCCTCTCGCACATCTGAAACTAGCATTTTTTGATATGAAACCGGATGTGCAGAGGACAAAAAGGGGTCGTATCAGAGTTCATGTTTTGGAGGGGGTCGTAAAGAGGCGGTTATTTCCTCGACACGATTTTCACCCTGTTTCCTACTGCTCACGAGATTGTTACAGCCTTTCATTGGGTAGCGTGTTCGCAGTTCCGACAATTTCGTAGCCTAGATCGACTTATGAATCCCTGTGCCTAATCCAGTGTCTCTCAAAATTCTAAGGTTATCCTCATCGTTCCATCACCTTAGCCTAAGGGGAATAAGTGCCATGCTTTTGTCAAAACCACCAAAATATTAGGTTGTCCCATAATTAGTGAATCACTTTACATTTATCGTTATTAAAAATCCAAGAAAATTGGTGAAGGCGTGAAACATGTTTTGCGAAGTAGCATCCACATTGTCCTACTTGAGCAATTACTCAGCCCATTTCCATGCTGCCTTCCGTGGCTGACATTTCAATTTTTCTGGAACTTGATTAAGATCTTTCAAACGCCCAACAATATAGAGAATCGACCAGCAGATAGGCAAGGGCACGCTCCCTCACTCCACGGTCTGCTTTATAGTTCACTCTATCGAGAGGTTGGCTTTTTTAGTTGAAGATGACCCACACTCCAACTACCCCTCAACTGGCAATCTCAGTGCTGTACCCAGCGCCACTAAGCGTGAATATGGACGAACTAGCCGCCGTTTGCTAGAGCATGCCCGACTTGTTAAAATAATGGAATGTAGACATCTACGTAGAGTTGTAACGATTTTAAATATTTAATTTGTATCTCGTGTGCTTTGAGCTCGAAACAGCTCCGCACACGATCTGACATCGTCATGTTCCTTCTGATCTCCCTTAGTTCCTTACAGTGATCATCCAGCTTATTCACCAGGGTTCTGGACTGCGTGAAGTGTACTAGCAAATCTCCGAGGAGCAGTAGCCCAGCGTGAACGATTCGGGAGTTCTGATAGCAAAAGCCAAACCTCATTCTAGTCCGACCCTTCAGAGTACTTGGTCGAAGCACCGAGAAGTGACCATGCGCTGGGAACCGCCGCCTAGTAATACTAGAGTCACTGAAGAAGATCAACATCTACAGCGTAATGGCGGCGCATTCAATTTGAAAGTAAAGCAAGACAAAGTCAGCGTTTTTTCTGAGGTCGCTCGACCCACCTTGTGGAGAATATTCATAAAAATTTAAGGAATCTTGCGCGGAAAAATCATGATTCTATTTCAGCCATAAATCACTGGCTTGAGACTCATTATCCACGATAATAGTGAAAAGAACTGAAGTATTGCTTTCGTTTTGATTAGAAATTCGAAAACTCGAAAAGGCTGCTACGCGTTCGAATTGCCCACGGACGTCTTTCACGAATGCTGGCGACGGGGATGCTCAAACTTGGTTCTTGGAGTGCATTCACTAGAAGCTCTTTCTGGCCTTCTGCTTCGTTGCATTCACATCTTACACTTCTACTCCATCCTATTCCATCGATCGATTTGTCTCCACTCTCCGAAATCGCGCGCTTTAACCCGATTCTCTCATTGCGTCGCCTGGTACGTAGCCGGCCAAACGCCGTCTTCTTTCCATGCCTCGCCTGGCTCTGCCTCCTGGTCCTTCGATGGTCCATAACGTGTAGTTTTTGTACGTTTGTTTCTCTTCAGAAACCGAATCTTCATGCGTGAAACTTTGTGTGCTATTTCCAGTGATCACAACTGACATATTCATGTTAGGAAAGAGTGCAAGAATTTTCCGCGCAAGATTCCTTAAAGCAGGGTGAAAATCGTGTCGAGGAAATAACCGCCTCTTTACGACCCCCCTCCAAAACATGGACTCTGATACGACCCCTTTTTGTCCTCTGCACATCCGGTTTCATATCAAAAAATGCTAGTTTCAGATGTGCGAGAGGGACGCAGCGCCGCTGCCACGCAAATGCGGCTTGATCCAAATGCTAGATTCAATTCTGCTCAGATTAGGTTCTCCTTCTTTCCTTTAAAGACATTTAACCTTTGCCACATTGGCCGGAAAGTAGAACATTGAAGGAGGTACTGCCCCTACACAGTTGAACAGTCTCGCGCTCCAGTATAGCGGCGCTAACTACCCGCGATCGCGTCGCGCGCTGTGCCTAGAGCGCGCTAGTTGGAAAAATCGTCAAATGTACCCCCTATTTAAAGGACTATAACTTTCTTCATTGATAACCATTTCAGAAAGTGAAGGCAGCTTTTGAATGCACAAGACTTCTAGTTTCTAAATTGTGCTGAGCGTTTTTCTAAGCACGCCTATTCTCGAGAGTGGGAGACGTCGAGAAATTGTCGAGGAAATTGAAATTTACATGCGAGTTCCCACTCTTTGGAAGACAGTAGCTGTCTTCATTGGCAATGCTTTGAAAATCCGAGGAAAGCGTTGTAAAGTAGAAGATTTACGCTTTCTGATAGGTGCTCCAGCTCCAGTTGTTTCGAACGCTTTCTAGTTCGCGAGAAATCTGCGTCGAGGAAATGTCAAGGAAATTTTCGAAGCCACTCGAAAACTCTATTACTCCCTCGCCGTAGTAGGGAACTTCTTTGAACACCTTCAAAATACTTCTGTACACGTCAGTTCGATGGAGTAAATTGAAAATGATGCACTTGGCGCGGATCCATTCCGTTCTTGTATGCGCCATGCAGTGACCCCACTCGGAGTCATTGGGAAGGTGTTTCTCCACTAAGTTCTCAAAGCATGTACATCATTCTAGAGTAGATACTCGCTGCCCTTTCCCTACGATTCTTTTGCAGGACGCGTTGCCTTCCTATGCCACACTGATCACTACGAACCAAACCAACACCCACTTTCCATTTGAATTTTAATTCCAGACAGGTGTAAGATATTATTTGCATTAGGCTAACTACAACACTTGTGAAAGTAATGATGACAGCAAATAAGTGGCAGCAGCACCGTTGTGTCCGTTGATGACCCTTTTGATTACGACCCCCTCCCAACTCTCATCGGAGCAAATACGACCCCCTGTCGAGGATTTCCTCGACCGTTATTCACCCTGCTTCAAAGACTCTTAGGCTAGCCAATCTTCCACTTCCTCTGTGTGGCCCTATCCTCGTGCCAACAAGAGGCAACTCAGTTTGACCTCTAGCGCTCTTCCCCAGGGAGGAATTTTACGCTAAGTGACATGACCTCAAACTCGACTTCCGATCTTTCTTCGATCAATAGCTCCTGGATTTCTAGAGATAAGACAGCGACAAAATTTCCCTGTATAGGCAATACATTGTAGATGACAGGATGTATGTTTGGATGAGCAAAGACTCCATATGAAAAAGAAAAAAATTGAATTCAAAAATACCCAAAGTGATTCACTAATTATGGGACAACCTAATAGCAATCGTTTATTTAGGTATCGGAAGCCACCTAATGGAGCGCATTGTCTTCTTTGGAAAGTCAGCTTAATATTCGTGCTTAGCTCTCGCATAAATTGATAGCCATTTAATTCTCTCCGGTTCACTTTTGAATTCCTGACACAAATCCAGAATGTTTCCAGGTTCCCGCACGCACATAGGTTTCATGCGCCACGGACTTTACCATGGTTTAAGAGCTATTTCTTTTACGATTTCGAAACCAGACAATTCGGCGTTACAGACTGCATAACCGAGACGAGGGCCTCCAAGCGAATCCGATAAATAATAGATTATTGTGATAGCCAATGGTTGATAAAATATAGCAGAAAATAGTGAGAATTGATAGAATACAACTTCAATCGGCCATTGATTCGCTGACAAAACTATTACTTTGTGGAGGTAAACGTCACGTGAGCTCTGAAGACTGCAGAGGGCACGCACCTGGCCGATACAAAGGGTAGATGCATCCTAATTTTCGAACAAAATGGTCTCCCCTTTCGCATATGTGCTGGTGTCATTCGGTCTGTTTTCTACGTCATATGTCCGAAACTATCTCAAATCTCTAAAAATAGCTCAGCTGTTGACCAACTCGATACCTCTACTCCACTTTCACTTCACACTTGATAACCTCCTCTCACTGCCACTGATCTGCATAACTGTATTGTACATCCACCTATGAATTTTGCAAAAACTATCTTCCCAAGATGCAATCAAAGAAGTCTCCATATGGAAAAGGATGTAGGTATAAATGCAATTTTGCACACCAACGCAAAGTTCCAGCTTTGAAATTTGAAAGTGTTTTTCTGCAATTTTTCGAAAAAGCCGCTCTGGCCTATTCCGCATATCATCCACACCATATTTTCTAGTTACTTTTCTTTTTGCTTAATCAAACTTGCTCATTGTTGTGAACACTTCTTTCTTCGGTGAAAACATGAGAGGAATTGTCATTGAAATTTAGATGGTAAAAAAATTGGCAAAGCCGTCACACTGCTTTACCAAACATGTTCTATAAGCATTGTGCGGGATGTGGAACAAAATTGAACCTGAAGATTTTTCTTTGCCTTCAGATCAAACAGACGCCGCCTCACAAGAAAAATCGTCCCATCAAGGTCCCGGAAATCGAACATTTTTCAAAACTTCGTTTTCCAACATCTGTCTGTTCGGCGTCTGTGACAGAAATGCAAGTTCATCCACGAGTGAGAAATGTAAAGCGCATTGTTTATGACAACAAAACATCTCGAAAACCGAGACAGTTTTGTCAAGAAGTGAAGCCGAGCCGAATGGAGTGAGATCGGTTTTCTGCCTGTTATTTCTTACGGTTCTCCTGCCTTGTAGCTAACTTGGTCTATCAAATGTCACGCCCGTAGGTGTCGGCGACCTCTGACGTTGCATTGATGAGATGTTTACCTCGCGTAACTCAAATAGTGTATCACCGTGGACTCATCATTCACATTTTCACTTTTTGAGTCAGATCCACATAGAAAGAGTTCCGACCAAGGTTTACCTGAATTACAACGACCTTCGAAAGTGGAATGAAAGGTGATGAAATTAGGCGCCACTCGGCTCAG